>BLKR01009394.1:0-121791 GCA_011170035.1 Teleogryllus occipitalis
GGTATCACTAGCAATCAATCAATATGATATCTTCTTTCGTTTAACCTTTGTTAGAGATTATATTACTAGACTGTGCATCGTTCCTTGTTCGGCTAATTAGAAATGGGTGACTTTAAATAGTTTAATTTTATGGTTTTTAAAGGCGCTATCTTGCTATTAGTCGAGATAAATTATTTTATTCTTTAATTTTTGGAACTATCGCGAGACATATTCTCGTGTGAAAGGTTTTCGGAACATTTGTTAAATACAAAAACTCCATATGATCTTTATTTTAAATTACTGTTTAATTTTATGGTTTTCAAAGGCGCTATCTTGGTAGTAGTCGAGATAAATTGTTTTATTCTTTAATGTTTGGAACCAGCGCAAGATATGTTCTAGTGTGAAAGGTTTTTGAAACATGTTTAAATGCAAGAACTCCATAAGATCACTTTTTAAAATACGTCCCTGCATTTACAATAAACTTAATGATTTTACTGCCACTTTCGTTATCCTCTCTCAACTAAGGCTGCTTGCCTTCTTACGTCTGCCGCTACTCTCCTTGATGCCTCGTGATGAATACTGAAATTCTTCATTTTTAAAAAACTTCCAAAATTATTCTCGAGACCAAAACTAAAAAGTGTTATTTTTAAATTTGTTTGATAATATGGTTGATGTGCGGATGATATAACTTTCTGAGGAAGCATTCCATTTTGGATATTAAAAAGTGTATAACTGCTCTTTAGGTTATCTTTGACACAAAATTCATATTTTCGTCGTTTTTTTTTGTATTATTCAGTTAATTATAGAGTTATCATATACTACTACATTTTTCATCGGGAAAAAATTGTACTTCATCCGGCTAAATTACGAAGTGTGCTCGGAAGCGGGTCGTTCTTCGGAGTTCATAACCCTTTTAGGAAATGTGAATATTAACTGGCTAGTTTGCGAATTAGCTACATTCGGACATTAGCCGTAACATACATATTTCATTTAAAAAATATTAACAGGAAACGAAAGATAAAATTTCGTGCGATTATGTTCGATAAAGTTTCGTGCGATCGTTTAGAGTTCTGTGCTTACCGTTAACCACCCGCTCAAATGTTTCCCATCTGCGTTGCCACTTGTCTCGACAAACGTTACAAAGAGCTACTTGTTCCAAATGTATGAATTGTTTTTACATGTAACACATTTTGCTTGCAGTGTTTGTGTAGACCTTTGTTTCGTTTCTGACAACCATTTTGATTTAACCTGAACACCGTCCAGTGCTGAGGTTTTGTTCAGGATTTCATAATTATTTCACTGACCATCACAGCGCGAGCACTGTGTGCCAAAGCGTGCATTTACAATGAGGTCTCACCTCGTTGCGAAATTTTTCCAGGCCCTGAGGTGTGAGGTTACCACTGTATGAACGCTATATCTGGAGAGACGAAAGAGAAATCGCAGATCTGTCAGGAAAATATTCTATTGATGAGGTTCGATGAAACCTTATTAACTGAGAAGAAATCTCACCCTGCCGGAATCCGAATATGATTTTTTACTCGGGCGTTCAAACTGCAACTCGGAAGTGCACACATTTAAAGCCATGTGAATCCATATTTCTCTTGAAAGAAATTTCCCTTTATTTACTTGCAAACTAGTTGCTGCATGTAATTTTAAATGGAAAATTTTAATCAACCATGTACATGATGATGAAGGATTCATATTTCTCTTGGTTTTTCTTCTTTTTTTTTTGACCTCTCGGAATAATTCATGGATTGGATGACGCAAAAAACTCTATTACTTCGTGGTTATTCAAGGCACGTTGAAACTAGCTTATTTCATTCTCAGATTTCTTTTATTACACTTTATTTTTGTTTGTCCCAAAATATTTTTTTTATTAACCGCTAAAACAAAAGTTTCCCACTCTCATACTAATTTTACATCAGAAAATTAATTTTATAATTAATATTTACTGCAATAGTCGCATGACAATCAATAAATCACACTGAAGAAAACACAAAAAAGTACTTTCTAAAAGGTCGCGCGCGCACACACACACACACACACACACACACACACACACACACACACACACACACACACACACACAGAGCTCAAGAACAACTCATATAAAATCGATACTCTCGTCTAAAAAAATAAATTCTCTCGTATATCACTGCAATGAATTAAATATTTTACCAAAAAGAGACTTTACGAAAATTTAAATAACATAATATAGTATGTAGGGACACATATCAAGAATATCAAAAGATTTGCTGCTTCATAATGCAGCACGTAAATATCAAATAACTTGACAGGCAGCCTCTTTCATGGAGCTCGCTGTTACGTGACGTCAGCTGTGTCACCCGGGAGCCCCTAGGTTCGGGTCCCGACGGCGGAAGAATTTTAGCTTGTCAGCTAGGTTGAATTCAGTCGCTGTCTGGAAGAGAATACTAGAGGCCAGCTGCTCTGATAGGTAGTTTTCTGTGGTTTCTCCAATCAACACCAGGCGAATGCCGAAGGAGTACCCTAACAAACGAGCCACGTACCGCTCGCGATCTTTCCTTCCTCATCCTTGTTCTATCCTCATGCCTTACTTACACACACTAACATGCACTACACTACTACACATGCTTGGAGACCGATCGGGAGCTTAGAGCTTGTCCCGGCTGGGGCGGTGCCCCGCTGGTGGGAGATACCTGGTTGAAGAAAACCCCCCTTAGCCGACGGGAGGTCGGTGCCGGATCTCGCTATCCAGCAGGGGAAGATCATTGCCACCTGCCGATGAAAGAACATGCACTACACGTACAGGACTAATGACCTCGGTAGTTGACGTACCCGGAATCACTAACAACCAACCAACCAATCAGCTGTGTCGTAAGTAGTGACGTAAGTATGAGAACTCAGTCGGTACGCCCAGTGTGAGAATAAGCGGAACAACGAACAAATCTCTCTCTCAAAATTGAAACCGGTAGCGGTAGCTCAGTGCATCAACTCATGTCACTGCAGCGCTTCTGACCGGGAGGTCCTAGGTTCGAGTCCTGATGGCGGCAGGATTTTCGACACTAGCTTTTCAGCTAGGTCGAATTCAGTCGCTGTCTGGAGAAGAATTCTAGGAGCCAGCTGCTCTGATCGGTAGTTTTCCGTGGTTTCTCCGATCAACACTAGGCGAATGCCGGAGCAGTACCCTACAAAACGGGCCACGAACCGCGCGCGATCTGTCCTTCCTCTTCCTTGTTCTATCCTCTCCCCTTACACACACACTTACACTAACAGGCACTACACTACCACATATTCCGGGAGATCGGTCGGGAGTTTAGAGCTTGTCCCGGCTGGGGCGGTGTCCCGTTGGTGGGAGAGTCCTGGTTAGGGGAAACCCCACTAGTCGACGGTCGGCGCCGGATCTCGCCATCCAGCAGGGGAAGATCACTGCCATCTCCCGAGAAAAAAACATGCACTACACTAACGGGACTAATGACCGAAGCAGTTGACGCGCCCGGAAACACGAAAAATCAAACAATCAAAATCGAAACTTTTATTATTGTTGGATATTTTCGAGTTCCTGGGTTTGTAATGAAACCAAAGACATCTCTCACATACTGCATAGTTTTCTTTCTATTTCTGCGCGGAAATTATTCATACAGATATATTTTTTTTACTCAAAACAAACTACAACACATTTTTGAGAGTCAAAAATAGCATAATTTTTTCCGCTTTATTGTAGTTCATTTCATCATTCATTCTTTTCAATTTCTTCATTCTTTTTTCTGACATATTTCTTTACATGTAGGCCCAAAACAGTCACCTTTTCCTAGTTCGACGTTCAAATTATCAATTTGCCGGCTAGTCAAAGGCCAGACAATATTATTAAATAAAACAAATTATTCGTGAATAAATTATTACAATAGGTAATAGAGGTTTTAGGTTTATACTAGCGGGAGTTATAAATTGAACCGCAAAATGCATTATTATTCATCCTCCTCTCGACTGGTACCTGTGTTCCTCACAGATGGATTTGCAAGGGCTTACACCATTTGTACAAATATCAGGAGGTGATTATTAACATTGCAGTGATGACCGGCTGAGTTGGCTAAGGGCAACAATGCCGCAATGCCTCAGACGGGTCCTGGCGTTTATGTGCCGACACTGATAGATTTTCGTAACAGCTAGATAGCTAGGTCCAAATCAGCTGCTGTTTGGAGGAAAATCCTAGCGGCTGGCTGCTCTAATCGATAATGTTCCATGATCCCTCAGATCAACAGCAAACGAATGCCAGAGCAGTGCACTAACAAATAGGCCACGGACCAAGCCAGATCTTTCCTTCCTCATTCCTGTCCCCTTGGTTTCAGACATAACCATTCTACTACGCATCAATTGTTACGTTTAACAGAATATATTGCCACCAATTTCCAAAAATTACGTCATACTCTTGCTATATTTCTAGATTTAAAAAAAGCATTTGATAAAATCTGGCATGATGGATTACTTTTTAAATTGAGAAATATTGGTTTCCCAAATTACTTACAAAACATAATAAAATCCTTTTTAGTTAATCGAAGATTCAAAGTTCAAATAAATAACACTCTCTCAACTGATCACAATATACAAGCTGGACTTCCCCAAGGATCTCCTTTATCACCTATGCTCTTTAATGTTTTTATTTCTGATATGCCTTACCTCTTACACTCAGAAATTGCCTTATTTGCGGACGACACTGCAATATTTACCACTCATAGTGATCTTCTTCTAGGTAGAGACAATCTCCAAGATGACCTAAATCTCCTCATGTCTTGGTTGAATGATTGGCAAATAAAAATAAATCACCAAAAATCTCAACCAAAAATTTTCTCCTTAAAACGGATTCATCCCACATATCCCTTAATAATTAATAACCATGCAGTTAAATGGCTTCCAAATGACACCCCTGTAAAATATCTTGGACTTCAAATAGATACCAAATTAACCTGGAAAAACCACATAACATCAATAGCTAATAACACACATATAAAAATTCTAAAATTGTATCCATTCATAAATAGAAAATTAAAATTATCAATAGAATCAGCATTAATAATATTTAAATACATTATACGACCTTCACTGACCTACGCCTGCCCAATTTGGGGAGGTGCCGCTAAAAACAACCTTCAAAAACTGGAAGTATTGCAAAATAAATTTTTAAGAAATATTTTAAAAGCTCCATGGTATATCAGAAATGATCAAATTTTAAAAGAACTATCTATAAAACCTCTGAAAACTTGGATTCTAAAACTTTCTTCTAATTTCTACTCTTCTCTTTCATCTTGCCCAGCCACTCCTTTGTACACTCTAGGTAAAACAGCCAATCTTTTTCCACGAATAAAATCAAGATATTCTAAAGACCTACTACATCCTCCTTAATTAGCTGTAAAGCAGGTTACAACATTTCTAAATTAAATATTTATGTTTCTAATTCAAATATTGTATGTATTTTCCTGAAGGACCCTTCCTGGGTATCCTTAGTTGTTATTGTTTATAATGTAAATATTAGTCTTCTACCATTGTTCATGCATGAGGAAATGTAATTACACAAAATTGTATACTATGTATCATAAAAACCCTTGAAAGGCATAATAATGTCGAACAAGGAAATAAAAACTATTTAAAAAAAAGAAAAAAAATATTCCTGTCCCCTGATCTTCCGTAATACACACACACACACACACACACACACACACACACACACACACACACACACACATGTACCTCATTGCCGCATGTCGAGAAACCAGTCTGGAGCTCTGAGCTCATCCCGGCTCGGATGGTGCCTTGCTGGCGGTGATACCTGGAAGCGAGAAATCTCGCCAACCTACGTATTGTCAGCGCCTGATATCACGTTCCAGCCATAGAAGAACACCGTCACCTCCCGTGATATAGTATGCACAAAATTTACTAGACTAATGATCATAGCAGTTGATGTCTCCAGATATTATACACAAGGTAATTATTCAACCGAAGAACAACAAGGAGAAGCAGGAGAAGTAGAAGGAGAAGTAGAAGGAGAAGCAGAAGGAGAAGCCGAAAAAGATACAGAAGAAAAAGAAGAACTTAAAGAAGAAAGAGAAGATGGCGCAAGCTTGTGTTACTCGAAGAAACCTATTACGAATGCATTTGTCATCGAAAGTTTCCACATGTAGTGACCGCGATATTATCTCCAATGCCTCGAGAAAGAAGGCTATCGCGCCGACAATCCTTCAGCATTGTAGCATTGTAGTTTCTTCCACAAAATCCTCATTTTTCAGAAAGACAGACGTGAGGCTCCTGAATTCTTCGTAGATGTTCTCTAGATGTCGATGCACACCCACTTTCATTAATATGCTTTACTTTTAATATAAGGAATAATAGTCAAAATCTGTTGCTTTTTCCCATCCCAAATAGATTTTATTACACGTGAGCGAAATTTTATTAGCAATTTTTGCCAAAAACCGTTTTTACCTGTATTCATAATTCAACTGGTATTTTGATATATTTAGGCAAAGAACAGTCAAAACTCTATGTGAAGTATGGGGAAAGTACAGTCTGCGTACGTTTTCTTGTACTTCAGAATCCCTTCTCAACATTGGAACTATAAATAGTTGAAAGATAAAGTTAAAAAACAAAAAAAGTAGAAAGGGAAAGGACATGAGCCTTTGGACTTACTGATATCGCCCCATCAAGGGTACAGAAGAGAAACTGAATTAGTACCTTTAACAAGAGCACCACCTTCAACAAGACCATCGTTTTCAGATACATTAGATGGTTCTAAATGTTCGACCTCTTCGTCATCCTCACAGCCAGGCGTGCGCCACCTGTGTTCCGCGGAGTTATTTGGATGTCGACACACGCGTAGGTGGCTCAGGGCTGAACTGCTTAGGGGGCAGCAGTCGCTGCAGTGCCTTTGACTGGGATACCTAGGTTTCGAGACCCGACCGGGGTATGGTTTTCGACAGTAGCGGCCGAATTTTAGCGGCTGCTTTGATCGGTAGTTTTCCATTTTTTCTCTGATAAACACCAAGCAAATGCCGGAGCAGTACCCTAACAAGTGGGTCACGGAGAGCGCGCGACCTTTCCTTCCTCTTCCTTGCCCTATTCTCACTTCTACACTTACACTTACATGTTCCACACAACTGGGAAACCAGTCCGGAGTTTAGAACTTGTCCCGGCTGGAGAGGTGTCCCTCCGGTGAGGTATCTGGTTTGGGTAGGACCCGCAAGACGACATGTAGATGGACGTAGGATCCATCTAGCGTGTGAAGATCACCACCCGCTCCTGCCATAACAGTATACACTACACTTGGGAGACCATTGGCCTTAGCAGTTGACGCGCCCGGAAACACTAAGCAATCAATCAATCTTCATACTCACAGCCAGACGTGCGCAGCCTGTGTTCCGCGCAGTTCTCTGGATGTCGACGCACGTCCGTGACCCGCCAGCCCGCCCGCGTTCGCGCATCACGTTGCCGCCGCTGTGCCGAGAGCCCGCGCGGCAGAAATGATGGGTGGCGGGCATAAATCCTGCCCGCTGCAGCCGCACGCCGCCTCTGTAATGAAACATTTTTATAGGCGGGAATTTTGGGGTTTAGCGCTGCACCCGAATTGCCCCCGCCGTGTACCGCGACCACAGCGCCACACATTGCAGCTTTCGAGGATTCCATAGCTCTGGTTGGTGAATTTTTGTATTTTATTTTGTATTTACCAAGCCAATGCTTGAAATTCGTTCAGAAGTATTGATTGTACCTCGCGTCTTTTTCATCAAGTTGAAAATGTGATCGCAAGATCGCTAAAATTGAGTGTTATTCTCTCTCTTGAGTGTTCTTCTTCTATCGGCCCATTTCTCTTCTATCAGTTTTTTCAAAAATATTAGACTTTTTTACGTACGAATGGAAACGTTTCTCAGTAAACACGACGCGCTTTCAGATTGCCAACATGGATTTAGAAAATCAAAATCAACGGAAACAGCTATATTTTCTTTTCTTAAAGATGTCGCCTCATCATTGGATCAAAACGAGGCACCTATTGGATTATTTTTAGATCTCTCAAAAGCTTTTGACATCATTGATCATGACATTTTACTTTCAAAATTACCTTCATATGGAATCCGTGGTATTGCTCTAGATTGGTTATGTTCGTACCTTAAACAACGATCTCAGAAAGTTGAAATACCTTACTGGAATGATGGAACATTACGTACGCACCTTTCCGACTCTTTGCCCGTTGCATGTGGAGTTCCTCAAGGATCGATTTTAGGCCCTATTCTGTTCCTACTTTACGTAAACGATATGCCCTCGACGATTCGAAACGGAAGAACGGTTCTCTTTGCGGATGATACGAACATCCTTTGCAATAAAGAAACCGTAAATAGTACAATATCAGATGTTTCAAATTGGTTCCGAAATAACAAATTAATAGTAAACGAAAAGAAAACGGTTTTAATGCAGTTTTCCATTTCAAATAAACAATTCTGTGCTCCATTGAAAATGAGTAGTGTACCATTGACTGATGTTAAGGCAACAAAATTTTTAGGTCTCTCAATTCAGTCAAACCGCAAATGGAACGTCCATTTAAATGAATTGAACACAAAATTAAGTTCATTATGCTACGCGATCAGAATTCTTGCAAATTCAGTCAGCCTTCGTACTGCTCGTTGTGTATACTTCGCGAATGTTCATTCCCGCCTGAGATATGGCATAATATTCTGGGGAAATACATCTTATAGCTCCCAGACTTTTAGATTACAAAAACGAATTGTACGAATATTAACCAAATCCCACCCACGTGATTCTTGTAAGCCTCTCTTCATTAATCTAGGAATTCTACCATTACCGTGTCTTTTTATTTACGAATCAGTGGTTTTTGTAAAAAATGACTTGCTTAAGGGCGGGAATATATTTTCAGAAAATGCCGAAGTCTATTACTATAACACTCGACGTAGAAATCATATTCATCAGGTGACAGTATCAACAGCTCATTACAAAAAATGCACATACAATACATGTACATTATTTTACAACACTTTGCCAGATGACATTAAACGATTAAATTCAATAGAAAAGTTTAAATCCAAGTGAAATCGTTTCTGCTGCATAACTGTTTCTATACAATTAGAGACTATACTGAGCATCACAAGAAAAGTAACATTAATTTTATCAATGATACATAATGCATTAATTACCATTTGAACTGTATAAATGAGTATAAACAACCTGTAACAACTATTGTAACACAGCTTCCGGGTCAATGACCCCCATCTCGATCAGGTTTTCGTCCAGTTTCCCTGATCCATTGAGCAAATGCTGAGATGGCCCCTTGTTTTGCTTCTGGACATAAATGTAACTTCATTTTCTGTGCACGTCTTCTAGAATTCAGTGGGAAATACAATTATTCAAATTATCGTTTCCATGTTGTTGCGACAGGAAGTAATAAGAGCCAAAATTTATTGCTTATTTATCTTTGAAAATAGATTTTATTACATGGGAGTTTTTTTTGTTTGTTTTTTTCTCCCTTTCAAAATTCAAAATTTATTGCTTATTTATCCTTGAAAATAGATTTTATTACATGGGAGTTTTTTTGGTTTTTTTCCTCCCTTTCAAAATTTAAAATTTAAGTAGTATATGACTTATTGTAGGGATAACAGAATTTTGAAAATGTGCTCACAATTCACTTTTCCCCATAGCACGTCATACGCAGTTTTTAACTGTTTTTTGACGTAAAATAAATAAATAAATAAATAAATGATAGGCCGACAATATCGTAGTTTCGTGTTTTCTGTAAAAGGTTATAAAGATTTAGAACTTCAAGCGTGAAATATATCTAAGAATAAGAAGGATTTCTAGTTCTTTACAGTATTCTGTCGTCGTCCTAAAAAAGAACAAGGAAATCTATAAAAACAAAACGATTCGAAAATTCCGAATTCCACAATGTCAGCAAGCTGCACCACCGGCGGTCCGTGTCGTTCTATGTAACAGGACTGAGAATACGTGCATAGGCGTGCCCACAACAGGGGCGTTGGCACAGTGCCCCCCGCCCCTGAAAATTCTAAAAGGATCCCCAACGCCTTACATAATACGTAAATCAGTTTTCCCCCTTAAATATCATCAATTCTTTTCTTGTTCTTTAACCTGACAATTTGGGAAAATGTTACAGCACATTTTGGAAAAAGGCTTTCCAAGCCATTTGGCACAACCATGTAAATGGTTCAACATAAATCAATTTTATTTATTAATTGTGTTATTAAAGTTGTAATTGTTATAATTTATATTTTCAGTATGGTATGTTGTTTCATTTTGTTGTAAAATATGTCACATGTAAATAAACTTCAAATAAAAATGGTACCATGAAATGTAGTTGCCTCCTCCTGCAGTTTTAGGCTGGGGACACCTATGAAAACGTGACTAATGAAATAATTTCGCCCAGATATAGAATTGTTGTTCTTGTTGTTGTATTTTGTTTCTTTAAGTTGAGGCAAAATGAATACATAAATATAAGAAAAAAGAATTGAGATGATTTCAGTCCACTCAGTAGTTCTCTGGCACTGCTTTGGATGTATTCGCATAATGACATTTTAAGTGACAATATTTATCGTATTTAGTTTTATTCGTCTTCATTACTGCTGATCTAAAATATGCAATCTGTCGAGTCGGTCAGGGATTGGAAATTCCTAAAACACAATCTTTGATTATTTTCTACTTGACGCAGATTTACGTAATACAGCACATTAGTTATCCAGTAGGAGTCCTTCCGCGGATTATCATTACGAATTTCAAGATTCATCGGACCAAACCGGGATCACGTCCTTGACCGTGAGACTGCGGAACACCACGACTGGGGCAACGGGAAACTAGCCCAAGAACGATAACGCTCGTCTTTTTAGAATTTCCTCATGTTGCCCTACTTCCGCACAGCTACTCTGACGTATTGTGCGCGTTTCACGGCCATTTTATTGCAGAAAGCTGTTTTATTGCAGAAAGCGGGGACAAGGATGCTGCGTACTTGCGTATGCTTCCGCAGTTTCGACGTCTTCTGTCATATGCGCTATGCCTTTTGATGGCTTTGCAGGTGGGAGAAAGTGTGTAAATTCTCCCTGGCGGAGTCCGTAGCGCTATTATTGCTTAAGAAAAAATTATCGTACACTGCCACTCCCATCGTAAACTAACAAGATATTTGAGGCTCTACGCCTGTGCAATGCTGTTTTAAGCATCCAAAAGCCACATCGTCAAAGAAGCAGAAGCAGACAAGGGTGCAGCTACTAAATAGATATACGGATAGTGTTCGTCTACCACCTTTTGTTTCATAATAATAATAATAATAATAATAATAATAATAATAATAATAATAATAATAATAATGATAACAATAATAATAATCATAAAAGTTTTCTTGTGCAACATGATTTGCCATGTAGTCTTTTATAAAGTGTTGATAATTCAAATAAGATGTACATATAGCAACACACGAGTTCATTATCTAACGTTAGCTACAATCGTGCCATATTCAAGTGTATTGAGTCTAAGAAAATTAGTTATATTTTTGTACCTTATATATTTTTTCGCGTTTTCAGTTATTTATTACAAGGAAATTAAAATCATCTCGGATTTCCTGTGATCATGGAACTTACCTCCTACACACGGAATCCGCATCGCGTAATACATGTGCAGTAGCATTGTATGAAACGAGACTTACTCCTAAAAGGGCATGTTTATATCACAAAATAGTGAGTGATGTGAACTTTAACAAACCCATTGAAATCATTTTCCCGATCCAACCACTCGTGATTAATGCATGTATAGTTCTTCGTATAGTAGTAAAGAACTTTTAAGTCTGTAAACCAATCAATGGTGATTTCTTTTTCAAATAAAGAACGTCTTATAAAGCAAACGCAATTATTGAATATGTTATGTGATTTGTAAGCTAACTGTATTTTGCTGCCTTATTGTGCGGTTTCCGAAGTCACACTTTACCAATTGAATAAATAATTAATCACTTCCTAAAATATTATGGAAAATGATAATTGGAATGTAACTACAAAAATAGCGCTAGAGGAAAAAAGAAAAACACAAATCCCAAAGGCACAAAATATGTGGTAACGCAGAAGATAGATGTGACCAACACGTTGTGAAAAACTTGAAGTGAGAAAGTGAAGAATATTTAAAAAGAAACAAAGAATGAAAGTACTATACACAGAGGAGGAACGGGCAAGAGCGACTCAAAGGGTGAAGGAGTAATGGAAAAAGAGGACATGGCAATGGAGATTGTTGATGTAGTTCATTGTTGACAGCAAGGAATTTAATAATTAACTGGAGACCTGCAGCAACAAAAATTCTCATGAACCAAACCTCACAAAATGGTTTTCCAAAGGACGTATTTTAGTGTTTTATTTGGTATTTCAGTGTTAGATTAATCCGAGTTTTGCTAGCTAGGCGCATTCCCAAACACGGGCTCTGTTTTTATTTATTACCCACACCTGGAGGTTAGGAGACATGTGGCAAGCATGACGTTTTCCTTTCATCACATATGAAGTATTTGATCTGCTTAAGATTTCTATTGTCACACTACTACAGAAACTAAGACGATTTGTCCAGGGACGTGTCACTGCAGCGTTTCTGACCGGGAGGTCCTAGGTTCGAGTCCTGATGGCGGCAGGATTTTCGACACTAGCTTTTAAGCTAGGTCGAATTCAGTCGCTGTCTGGAGGAGAATTCTTGCGACCGGCTGCTCTGATCGATAGTTTTCCGTGGCTTCTCCGATCAACACCAGGCGAATGCGGAAAACCTTACCAAACGGGCCACGGACCGCGCGCGATCTGTCCTTCCTCTTCCTTGTCCTATTCTCTCCCCTTACACACACACACACACACACACACACATTATCATGCACCACACTACCACATGTTTCGGGAGACCGGTCGGGAAGGAAGAGCTTGTTCCGGCTGGGGCGGTGTCCCGCTGGTGGGAGAGTCCTGGTTAGGGGGGAACCCAACTAGCCGACGGTAGGTCGGCACCGGATCTCGCCATCCACCGGGGGAAGATCACCGCCATCTCCCGAGAAAAAACATGCACTACACTAACGGGACTAATGACCAAAGCAGTTGACACGCCTGGAAACACGAAAAAATCAATCAATCAATTGTACAGTACGTCAAACCGTGCCCGCACGAGCTACCAGCGGAACCCGGCGCTCCTGCAGGCACGGGTAACTTCTCTGACTCCGTACTCTTTACCCCTTAAAATCCAGAAAGGGGTGTGCATTCGCAAGCTGAAGCGGCGCGGTGATTAGTGGTTCCGTACTCCGTATGTTTGCAAGATTTTTTCTACCAAGTAACCGAGATATATATTATGTTTTAATTCTTTATTTATTACTATTTGATGTTTATATTCTTACTAAATTGTCCTTTATATACACAGCTTTGCTAAGTGACTGGAGCGTATTTGTGTTCTTTCCTTGTTTTCGTTTTGTGTTGTGTTATTAAATCATTCAGTTATTTATTGTATTTAGCAATAATGTGAAATAAATTAACAAGTCACTATAAATTAACAATTCTCGCTTACGGGCGGACAGTGCTTTTAACAGACAAGAATATTTGTCTGTTAAATCTTCTAATCTGAAGTAGAAAGTTCATATTTTTGTATCACTCTTACGTAAATATGATTACAAAACCAAGATACTTTTGATTCAATTTTTTAAAATTTACCCTCCACTGAGAATTTGAAATAGGACTGATGTATTACTTTATTTTAATGGATAATTTTTCGCTATAAATAAAAAATGGGAATTAATTTAGCTGAATTTGTGACATTAACTTACTCGACAAAGTAACTTCTCCCAAAGACTGTCATGGGCAAGGTGTCCAGTGATGTACTGCCACTCCGTAGCATTTGTGCAACTCTTACTTTTAAATCTCGTGCCAGTTTCCCTGGAAATAGCTTGTTACCTTGCTCGCGACTTCGGCATACTTGGCTTAATATTTGCCCTAGCCGGGGATCGGACCGCTCCACGGAAAGCGAGGTTGCTGTCCATGAGCCACCGGAGGGGTTATCAAAAAAGTTGATATTCCATAACGAAACATGTGATCAGCAAATATTTAAAGGTAGGCGATCTCTACCTTGGAACCTCGCTGTCAGGCCTCTTCCACAGAGCTTTGCTGTCGCATGACGTCAGCTGTGTCGTAAGCAGTGAATATGTGAAAGAAGTCGGTATGCGCAGTATAGGAATAGGTGGAATATCACAAACAAACATTGACATTATTCAGTCAAATCAAAAACATTTCATTGATTTTGGATTTTTCCCGAGTGCCTGGGGGTCTATCAAACCATAGACTCATCATCTCGAAGCCATAGCTTTCTTTCCATTTTTGCGCGTGTTTAACATTAGTAATACACATGTTTTCGTATTTTCTCTCATTTTCTGGGTATCTAACAGAATCATCTTTCTGCAGTCTCCTTGGAGACTGCATAGTTTTCTTTTCTTTTTACGCGCATTGGAAATTAGTACTATAAATAGTCGTAGGTAGAAATCATATATTTTTATTTCCTTTTTGAGTCACCAAAAACCTATTGATTAAATATTCTGTCAATGGGAAATCAATGATCGATTATAGACCAATTCGGGTACGGAACATCGTCTTTGATTGGATCACTTTCGCAACTCTTCCTGAGGAAGATCTCAATTTGATGAACGCAGCGTTGGCCAATGTGCCTAAGGCTCGATGTCTCCCGGGCGCCAAGAAATTATTCACTCCGGACGCGGAAGCTACGATTTTATTTCTCAATTTGTACCATAACCACCATTTCCGTTGCATTGCGTCTTGTATCACCTCCACAGCAACCGTGTCTTGGCAATAGTATAGCTATCTTCATCGCCATACTGGGAGCGGTGGTTCAGTGCATCAACTGGTGTCACTGCAGTGTCTCTGTCCGGGAGGTCCTAGGTTCGAGTCCCGACGGCGGCAGGATTTTCGACGCTAGGTTTTCAGTTAAGTCGAATTCAGTCGCTGTCTGGAGGAGAATTCTAGCGGACGGCTGCTCTGATCCGTAGTTTTCCGTAGTTGTTCCGATTAACACCAGGCCGGAGCAGTACCGTAATAACGGACCGCACGCGATCTTTCCTTCCTCTTCCATGTCCTATCATCACTCCTTACTTACACACACTTACACCAACATGCACTATACTTTCACACATTCCGGGTGACCGGTCGGAAACTTAGAACTTGTCCCGGCTCGGGCGGTGCTTTGCTGGTGGGAGATACCTGATCAGGGAAAACCCCGCTAGTCGACGGTACATCGGTGCCGGATCTCGCCATCTAGTGGGAGAAGATCATCGTCACCTCCCGATGAAAAAGCATGCACTACACTTGCGGGGCTAATCACCTCAGTAGTTAACGCGCCCGGAATCTCAATCGTTATCGTCAGCGACACCAGCATTATTGCTCCCCCAGAATTATTGCTATCGCTACTGCCACCGTCATTGCCACTATTATTACTATCGCATCCGTCACTAGCACTGCGAACGCTTTCGCCACCGCCATCACATCTCATTGCTTCCACCTGTATCAGTGAGATCGCCAACGTCTTTGACACCGCAATCACCACCACCACAACTGTTACTTCCATGGCTCTTATTCCTTCCACACCATCTTGGCCATCCTTCGTTTCTTGTTGCGTTCTTATTTTCCTCTTTCAATAGACGTACGTTCCTTGTTTTATTTCGTTTGCCTTGATATATTTTTAGCTATGAATTCCAGGGTGGCCAATCACATTAACATGCTTCTCGTTATTTTTTAGTTATGGTAAGCGAATCGCCATAAAATGCAGAAGCGGAGAACCCCTACGAAGCACTAAAACGCGTACATCATGACGAATCACAGAAGAATAAACTAACTGTAGCTTTGACTAAGATTAGACTCCCAGCACTACGTACTCGCCATCGGTAAACTGAGCTCATGATACCACGCGTTACAATATTTCGTCATGATTCTTTTGTCAGAACAATTTAAAATATGAATTCAAAAGAAAAATCGGGAAAAAATAAGGTTCAGCGATTTATTATCTCGTATCTCTGCGATTTAGTGCCTTCTGATGGTTGCAACACAGGGTCTTCCGACATCAGAGTGGACACATGTGCAATTGAATTCGCACTCGGAAGAATAATCCCGTTCACGATCGAATATTTCAAATACCCACTAGACTAATGGTGGAAAGGCATGTGTGCGCTAGTCCGGCACACCGTATTTTGCTCGTTCTGCGCAGCTCCAGTTTGCGTCACGAACCACGTGACCACATCACGGGCACTTCGGAAAGCCAGACAATGGTGGCCGCCATGTTGGGTGGGGAGCGAAAAGTGTTGAGAAACATTTTGAAAGTGGCATAAAGTGACAATTTTCAACGGTATCATAACTAATAAGATTGCAGATGCAATATTCAAACGAATGCTTCATATATCTGTTTCAATGACTTATAAAAAGGAGATAATTTTGGTATCTAGCTGCATTTAAAATTGCCGATAATATTGTGACGCAAACTGGTGGCTGAAGTTCATTGGTTGAAGTCGGATACTATGGACAATAGCTCACCCATGTCTTTCCACCATGGCTAGAGTTCAGGCACTCGATAGATCGTATTAGGTCCGACACGTACTCGCAGACATGGCCGAACTTTCAGGTCGGCAGAACCGTATTAAATATACTTGAAGAAAATGGCCGAATTGAGTCATTGAACATGGACATTGTTTTTTTGTTTTTTTGTTTTTTTGTTTTGGTTTCTTTGTGATCGAAAAGCCCTGTGGAAGACCCAATGGATTTTCGAAAAATTATGTCTGGAAATCGCAGAAGAAATGATGAAATATGTTGACGATAGTTCATGCGAAACTGAACCTAACCTCACTTATGCAATATCGAAAATTATTAAAATTAAATATAGCAGTCAGAGAGAAGTTTTAATCGATTCGTTTCCATTGTATGTCGTCTCCAAGTGACGATTTGAAGACGAATGTCTCATGCAGTCAATGTGACCGCTGCCATTCAGCGGAATCAGTCGGTCGTTGGCTTCGGAACTTTTCTTCAACCGAACACAGATTCACTCTGAATGTACGCTAAGTCCGCGTCTTCCCGCTGCGTCTTGTTGCGACAATCGCCTCTATTGCCACACACAGCGCTCTGTGAAACGCCTTATCAACCAAGTGCTTACTCTGCCGCCTTATCAGCGTTGCCGCTCAGCAAATTATTTATCCCGTACGTGAGTGGGATCGGATTCCTAATAGCTTAGCGTGATTCCCGTCGAGAAGACCGGCTAAAGTGGCTCAGGGCATTCATTGATATCACTAGAGCGCCGCTGACCGGGAGGTCCTAGGATTCGAGTCCCGACGATGGCAGGATTTTCGACACTAGCTAGATAACTAGGGCAAATTCAGGCGCCGCCGTCTGGAGGAGAATTCTAGCGGGCAGCTGCTCTGATCAGTAGTTTTCCGTGATTTCTCCTATCTTAGGCGAATGCCGAAGCAGTACGCTAACAAACGGGCAACGGACGTCGCGCGTTCTCTATTTCTTTCTTGTCCTACATCCTGCGTTTGAATGGTTCCGGTAATATAACAGTGTGTATCGGGCGGTTTCACCCAAGTTTGCGGGTTCAAACCCGATTGAAGCCGTGGATTTCAAAGGACAAAAAAATACACCATACTTCGTGGAAGTAAAGCAGACTGTCCCATGTTGTAGATTTACTGCATGTAAAAGATCCTCCAGACTCAATGTAGCCTCCGAGCAAAAATTTAATCGCCTGTTTCATCGCTCGAGTGATACCTTCGTTTTCCGCTTGATGGTAAATGAAGCGTGGCGAAATTTGCGTGGTGAGCCTCGCCATGTAAAATAAAGCATTGAATTGAAATGAATCATCCCGTACTTAAACACACTTACCCTTACATGCGCTACACTAGCACAAATCTCAGGAGAGCAGTAGGAAGCTTAAAACTTGACCCACCCATGGCCCGGCTATGCCCAGCAGACTGTAGATACCTGGTCGGAGAAAAGCCTTGAAGCCGACGTGTAGGTCGGCGCCCATCTCGCACACAGGCGGGGGAAGATCATAGGCGCTTCCGATAAAACATACACTACACTTACGGTACTAACGACCTTAAACGTTGCCGCGTATGAAGAGAAGTACAACCAGGGCATGTTTCTTAGACCTCCCCTCTTTTTTAATATAATTTTCCCTGCCCCTCTTTTTTAATATAATTTTCCTAGCTACCTCACTGAGGAAAAAATTTCAGTTTTCTTCAACGGTTGTATACGTTTCTGGGGACACCGAATTCGAATTTTATTCCCTACTTGAAAAATGCCGGCTTCACACAATTGCAGAAAATTTATAGAGATATCCCACATTTTTCTGTTTTTCACTTGTACCTCAAGACTGTGCATTTTGTCTGGTCAGCCGCACTTCATAAAATGAAAGCTGATAAAAATTTATACAAAATACATGTTTTAAGTTCAGTTTTTTTGAAAACTCTTTAGACGCTAGCGCGCTAAAAAAGCGGTGATTTTTCGGCCTTCTGGCCAGAAAGGGAGAATAGCTCTCTTTCACACCTCAAATTTCTTCTTCAGTTTTATTCATTTACGTATCAATTTCTCACATACTGACAAAACTTATTGTTGTTACAAATATTCCACAAACATACTGCATTTTATAGAAAGTATTGTCTCTTGACTTTTAATGTTTCTGTCTTATTTTACCTAAGGAAGTTTTGGAGTACTCCGCGTGAGTAACTACGTCCATACTAATTCAGCGAGTATCCAGAGTTAATCATTTAACTATCACAATAATTCTCTAAATATAAAAATAGAACAAATTCTCCAAATATCATAAACAATGCATTGAATATCGCCAATAATTGACTGAACTCGTGTACTTTCAATAAGAGGCAAAAAATCATAAAACTATATTGCAGTTGAAGACAGAATATGGGTAATCCTCAGAGATTCCCTCCGTCGCCACGCGTGACAGCACCACCTGTCTGGTTGCCCAACCAAAAGCCCGTATGTTACCCGTGTTAAATCGAAAGGCCAAAGAGAAAACAGTAAATTCATTCATACAACCAAGAGCGTAGTGCTATTCCTGGCAAGGCATCAGACATCGGAGAGAGCGCCAGTTGGACGCTCTTTGGTTTCAAAATGATTTCATATACATCAATATTGCTGTAATATCTTGAATAATGAATGTTTTAAAAGGAAAATGTATATTCCTAAGATACTATGAGATATTTTTCATTTTCTGGGGGTTGTGCAACCGTGCATTGTAAGCACGAGCCGCCACTGCGGTACAGGAGGTATTAGGGTTCGAGTCCCGACGGTGGCGGATGTTAGGTGAATAGCTTGGTCCAACCAACCGCCGCGCTGTCTGGAAGGGAATTCAGTGGCTGGTTCTTCTGATCGGTAGTTTTACGTGAATTCTCCGATCAGTTTTAAGTTAATGGTGAAGAAGTAACCCGAGAAAAGGGTCAGAGAGAGAGAAAGAGAGCGAGACAGATGGACAGACAGACAGACACAGAGAGACAGAAAGAGAGAGAGAGAAACAGAAAGAGAGAGAAACAGAGAGAGACAGAGAAACAGATAGTGACAGACAAATGGAGAGACAGAGAGACAGAGGCAGTGAGACACAGAGAGAGAGAGAGAGAGAGAGAGAGAGACACAGACACACACATAGAGAGAGACAGAGACCCAGAGAGATACACAAAGAGAGAGCCAGAGAGACACACAGAGAAAGGGAGACAGAGATAAAAAGAGAGACAGGGAGAGAAAGAGAGGGAGAGAAAGAGACAGTGAGAGAAAGAGAGACCGAGAGAGAAAGTGAGACAGAAGAAGAGACAGAAAACTGCACACCATATATGATGGGAGATCAGTCAGAAATTAGAGGTTGTCCCGGCTGGGGTTGGATCCCACTGGAGAGATACCTGGAGGGAAATTCTTCGTACGCCAATGTGCAGGTCGGCGCCGGATCTCACCATCTAGCGTGGGAGGAACGTCCACATACCCTGCGATAAATCACGTAAAACATTCTTTACACTGACTGGACTAATGACCATAGCAGATCGCATGACTTTTTGATTTGATTTTGATTTATTTAGTCTAAAAAGAGTAAAAACTATGAAACGTGTAGGGGAGAAGAACATCTACGCACGTATTCTTGAGATCCAGAATCCCTTCCCAACATTTTAACAGTAAATAGTTGAAAAATGAATAAAAGTTTAAAAAAATAATACAAACAAAATAATTAATAAAATTTTAAAAAGTGCAAGATTAACAACATTTGAAAAAACTAGATATTTTCATTCTCGAGTTAGAGAAAACTTATTTGCATCGGTAAACGAACTGCAGATTTGATTTTTCAGCTTTGCCAACAAAATAGTAATTCACCCCCAGCTCTACTCCTACAAGCAAAAGGAGACCTCAACAAAACGTGCGCATAGTGAAACTACATTTATGTCCAGAAGCAAAACAAGTGGTCATTTCAGCATTTGCTCAATGGATGAGGAAAACTGGACAAAAAATCGATCGAAATGGACGTCAATGACCTGCAACCTGAAGTACAGTACTTGTTACAGATATATTAAGTCTTTTTTAATAATTATGCAATACAATTGTAGAACTAATTCGTTATATATCATTGTTAAAATAAACATTATTTTTCTTTTTGATGATCAGTATTGTCTCGAGTTGTAAAGAAACATTTTTCATTTAACTAAAATGTGTGAACCGATTTTAATTGTTTAATGTCATCTAACAATGCGTTGTAAAATAACGTGCATGTATTGTATGTGGATTTCTTGTAGCGAACTGTTGACACTGACACTTGATGAACGTGATTTATATGACGTGTGTTGTGATTATAATTATCAGCATTGCATGAAAATGTGTTCCTATCGTTAAGTAAGTCAGTGTTGGCAAAAATTAGAGATTCGTAAATAAGTAGGCAAGATTCCAAGCTCAATACAGAGACTTACAAGGTCACGCTGATGGCAGATTTTCATTATTCGAATAATTTGTTTTTGCAATCTAAAGATCTGAGTTCTACAGAATCAACTTCCCCAGAATGTTATGCCATATTTCAGGCGGGAATGTACATTTGCAAAATACACGCAACGAGCTGCATGAATGAGGATAGAATTTGAAAGAATTCTGAATGCATAACATAGTGAACTTAAGTTAGTGTTTAATTCTGTTATATGTACTACATTCCCTTTGAGGTTTGACTGAATTGACAGACCTAGATGGCACCTGAACAATATGCAATTGCCTTAATATCAGCTAATGGTATATTGTTCATTTTCACGCGTCCGGATACATCAGTGAAAATCAAAATCCAAATTCATCAAAACATAAAGTTTAATTTTTAGTGCAGTTAGAAAATGAAATTATTTCCAAATATGGGATTCAATAATTATTTGTTTTTATCTCTAAGATAATTTACGTTTAAAAATTGTTGGGCGTCAGTCGCCTCCCCTTTAAGTGTGATATCGGAGGTGCAATGAGAAAACCAGTATTATAAGCGCTCGTTTTCTTGAGCACCTGAATACCTACCCCCACTCCTTTGCCACCATTCGTTGAATATAGAGCAAATTATAAAAACGAGCGTTGGAAACAAAATATGATAATCAAAAATGTACACTCCCTTGTAACAGAAACTATTTTGCATCGAAAAACGAACCAGAAATTTAATATCAAACTCCTTTTGTGAAAATAACCAAACTCCCCACTCCTCTCGCAACTGGCGAAGCGAGGGCTCAAGAAAACGTGCGTGGATAATATCTTCTCTTCCAACACATTTTCCCCGCAATTCAGCCTGCTGTACGCATGTTGGGATGTTGGCTAAACTGTGAAGAAACAACTGAATGCTGTTACCATTTTGTTTTAATGTCCGTGGACGGCGGTATGTTTACAAGATATCACGTGCAGTCCGTGTGATTTCGTTTCTAATGTGTTGCAGTTTAGTATTTACTGACAGTCATTCCGAGAATTTTAATCAAAAATGTATGTTTTGTGGCAATGAGTAAGTGAATTTTGTTTGTGAGAAACATGAAACAAGTGTAATACCCGAAGTATTAAATGATCAAGTTAATATCAAGTGAGGTTAGATCTCTGTTTACACCGGTAAGTGCTTTGAAAATAAAGCTAAGTTAAGTGAAAAATAATGTGGATACCCGTGATGATGCAAGATTATAATGTCAAATAATACTGGCTTTATTATTGAAATATTAGCGTACACTCTGAATTTGTAAAAGGTGTTGTAAAGTGTCAATATTGTAATGAACAAAATTGTGAGGAGGTTTTTGAAGATGGAAGTGGCAACCAACTATTACCTAATAATATACAACGCATGCCCAATAATATATTTGTAGGCTTGACATCACCAAGAAGAGGGGTTATAGATTCATCAGTATCCTTAAATGAAGGGAATTGAAACAGATGTGTAGTTATGAAGGATAACTGGACAGAATTCGTTTGAAATATAAGATACGCACTTAGAAGTGTGGACCAACAGAGCGTACTTGAGCCAGAAGAAGGTGCCTTACACATTACCAAAGAAACCAGAATAAAAACTTGAAGAAATTAAAAAAAAAAAAAACAGAGAACAAGGTCCAGAAATTATGATGCTGGGAGATGGCAGAAAAACATGTCTGGTGAGTCAAAATTGTACTGTTTCTTTAGCTATTTTCTGCAAATTAATTGCTTAATTTATTTACGTGAACCTTCTGACTCAACAGAGGAAGAATTTTCAAATTTTCCATGAACATTTAAGATAACGTATTATTTTACTGTTAATAAATTCATTATAATGTGGAAGAAATTCTTTTAAAATATTAATATCCATGAAAAAAATTTAATTGAATATTGGATTACTAATTTAAATTCTATTAATATGTTAAGCAAAATGTTTAAAATAAATACATTTTCTGTGATGTTTAATACAGGCTTGATAAACACATTCAAACTAGTGATGATACAACAGCACATACTTTCTGCCATTATTTCTAACGGTTACTTCATGCTACATGAACCTGCAAAGGTCTTCCCTTCCACCAAACATTATTTCTCCTCCTAGAGATTCGAACTCAGGTCCTTCCAGTCAACATGTCAAGCACGTTCCCGCTACCACCTCTCACACGGCTATATTCAGCTTTCCCGACGCTTAAAAAACTGGGCATTCCTCCAGTCATTTCCAACTTTTTTCGAGTCATTTTTCGAAAGTTCACAGAAATCAATAAAAATAAGACCATTTTTAAAGCATCCTATACTTTATCCCAGGAAACACTTGAACTGTTATTGCAAATTTGCAATTGCAAAATTAATGCAAAATTGCATTAATTTCAAGCAAAAATTGATGCGAAATGTATTCGTTTCTTCAAAAAATTGTACATAACGTTTAGAGATCTATTTTTTGGAATAGATTTCTTTTCGCAAAAAACTCTGTCATCAATATTGCACTTCCACATTTATTTTTTTGCAATATTCAAAAATAAAGCCCGCCGAAAACGGGTCCAGCACCAATTTTGCATCGCCGTTTCCTACATACGAGGAAAAACTTAAAGAAAAAATGTTTAAAGTTCGGAACACGGTACCCCCTTAGAGATGCGCGGAAGTGTGGAGAAGAAAGACAGGAGGGGAGTCTCCTTAAGCCCTCCCTCAAATAATGCTGAGCGCTCTGATGGAAATTAAGAAAACTTAACTATACGCGATTTTCGTCCTTCATACACTTTGTTTCCGCGGCATTTTAATGTCCAAATTACTTTCAAAGACACGTTTTCTCGCTTCGCTCACCCGGGTCCAAGTCACGGCGAGGCTCGGACCTTTGGCCCTCGCGATCGCTATAAACAACCTTGAGTCTATCCACCGCATAATTATCAATTCACTTTTATAAGAAAGCACTTCAGTAAGCACTTTATAAAAAAACTCGAATTCAAGCTGCTGCAACGAATTCGAACGGTGAAAGCTTTGTTTATCACAGAGGAACGTCACGATCGCAGGCAGCACTTTTTTCTAATGTAGCTCCGACAAGACACTAGGGTGAAATTGTTTTCCCTAACTTATGACGTCACGTTCGTGACCAATTATTATAATCGCCTAACCGCCCCTCGGCCCCTCCACTGTGGATTTCCCCCTCGCCGGAGCGGCGCGAAGTGCCGGTTTCAACGACTTCCTTAGGTTGTACCGTGTTCTAGACTTCAACCGAAAAAACCAGTAATATTTTAGAAAATAATTGTTAAAAATTGCCTATATTTCACACAAAATTACACGAAAACTACTCTTATTTCCGTAAAAATTGTACTTGACTTATATGATGTCTTTAAACAACATATTTTATTCAGCAAAAAAATCTGTATTTTGAATATTCTAACTAGAACGACGCCGAAAAATGTTGCACTTCTGCACTTTTCTCAGATTCAAAGATTTCAGCGAAAATGGTACCTGTACAAAATAAAGGTTTATTTACGCTATCCCTGGACAAAGGTGAATAAAAAAAGTCTTACCAATGAAAAATCTTGAACTAAATTTCCAAATGTTATTGAGAATTCATGTAAAGTATCCTTCAAATTCCGTTTCAAACTTGCAGGGCTAAGATTTCGATCACTTCCAGCGGGGAATTTGGGGGAAAATCGTAGAACATAGGGATATCCACGGATGGACACTCAGATGATTAGACAGACGAAAGGCGATTCGCAATCAATTTTTCGGTATCAAGGACAACAAAACATGAACTACACGTTTTAGAGAACGTAATCACTTTCTCGTTATCACGGCACAGCAATACGAGTTTTTTGTCTAAAAGTCGCCGCTTTCTGCTGCAGAATTACAATAGTTTACCTTTACTACGTAAACGTAGAACGACGGGAAAATAAATATTGGTCAAGGTAAGTTGTATATTTTTTGTATAAATTGTTTCCAAATGTTTTTTGCTGATATGTCATGTTCATTCGTATTTAAAATTTAAACCATTAAAAAATCTAAAATAATTAACCTTCAGTAATGAAACTTTTTCAAAGTACAGTCATTGCTGTTTTATTATGTGTCCAAAGTGTTATATCATTAACTTCCGTGATTTTTGTGGATTTAATTTTTTTAACACCTTGTATATGTCCGAATGGAGTATATTTAACGTACTTGACAGGCGTCGACTCACTACATGGAGAACGATGGCACTACGGACGAAGTAGCTAACTAACTTTGCGAAGTAGCTAACTAAGTAGCTAGCTTAACTTTGTGAAGCTAGCTATAATTTATCTTATTGCTGTTGTGATATCGCAAGGAATTTGCATTGGCTTCATGATAGGTATTTATTTCTAAATTTTAGATGTTTTCCGGAAAAAGTTTTTCAAAATTACTTGCGCCAATTTATTTTGTTTTTCTTTTCATTTCTCAGCTATTATTATTCTCATCACTATCAGGTATGTAATTATTGTGGTTTAGATGATGATGCTGATATCAGCCCAAATAATGTGCCGCTACGCCTTTCAATGGCCTGTTAATTTCGTGCTTTATGCGTGGAGCATCACCTCTGCATTTACACGATACTCCCCACCAGTGGTGCGACCACATGTCCACAATCAGCGCGTCCAAACTGCATCCGCCTCCCTCCAAACAGCCCCATAGAGGCATCGCCCCGTACCACCCCCGGCAGCCGCGCACCAACCCTGACTACCCCGCACCACCCCTAACAGCTCCATACCTCTGTCGACAGCCCCGCACCACACCCGACGTCCCCGCACCACCCCTGGCAGCCCCGCTTCCACTCCACCCGACCCCACACTCATGCCCCACTTCTCCCCGCCACGCACCTCCCCGCCCCGCACCTCCCTGACCCGCACCTCCCCGACCCGCACGTCCCCGCCCCCTGTCCCGCCCCGCCCGGCCCGCCCGGCCCGGCCCGGCCCGGCCCGCCCCGCCCCGCCCCTCCCCTCCCCGCCCTGCCACGCCCCGCCCCGAAACGCCCCGACCCGCAACGCACCGCCCGATAACGTATCTCCCCGCCTCGCAAAGCACCTCCCACCCCGCAACGCACCTCCCCGCCTCGCACTGTTTCGCCTCGGATCGCCCCGTAACACCCCTCACCGCCCCACGCCGCATCCCCTTATCGCCCATTTGCCTTGTCCCACCGTATCACCGGCACGAGTTGTGTCCTGCCCCGCTTCTGGCCCCCCGCCATCAACCCGCCATCACCCCGCAGCGCTCCGCATCCGCACGCCGCGCCGGCACGTCTCGCGCCACAGCGAGTGCGCTGTTTGTTGTCGGCTGGCGACCGGAACTGCGACAGCGGCGGCCGCGGCTGCGGCTGGTGGCTGGGGCCGCGGGTGGCTGCTATCTCGCAGCCGCCGCCGCCGCCTCCACCGCCGCCGCGTGCCAAGGCCGCCGCCGCGTTTGAAACCCCGCGCAGGTGCGCATTTAAATGGCTGCGCTTCCGAGCTGGCAGCTGCTCCTCCCGCATGCCACGGGGCCACCGCACGCGCGCCGTCCCACCACGCCCCCATTGCACGCCTCCTCCGGGTTCCTCGCCGGCCGAAACACTCGCTCTTCTCCTTGCTCTCCTCTCTAAATAAAGGAGTGTAGTAGTTACAATTAAAGCCAATATCAATGCGTATATAAAATCTTCTTCAGGCATTAGAGCTTCAGCTGTTGCGTCTTACTCTTCCGTGTTTCTTCTTATTCATCTCGGTATATCAATTATTTTCCCTTTAAATAAAATGCCGAACTCTTTAATTGATTTGACGGTTCGTGGAATGGTTAGGATCGAAAGACTGAAAACATATTCATTAAGGAGTTAAAATTGATTGTGTGATTTTTGTTTGAGAAAAAATTATTTCGTAGTCTTAGCATCATTATATCGTCTGAGTACATCATTTATTCCCATAAGTGCATTCTTGAGGTTGTACAGTCATGCAAGCACTCGCACTATTATTCACTTTATAAAAGAGTCTTACTGGATGTGCTAGTAGTTGATAATTAGTGATAGAGAAAACTGTACCAACCTTTATTTTTACATGAACTGTGAAACAACCTTTACTTTTGCATGATTTCGATCATTTCTTTGTAAAAATTCTTCGAACAAGGCCTGTGGAGAATTGACTCTATTTTTCAGCTCTTCCTCCATTTCACCCAATTATTATTCAAAGAGTGCACTTTAAAAAATTCTTTTTCATTTCAAAACTTTTCATGTGGTCCAATTATATTCATTGCCTGTCATGAGGTCTGCTGTTGCTCGGCCTGCAAACGAAGCCTGCTGTTTCTCGCCCCGTGGCTTTGTACCGCCGAGTGGAGCCGGCGGTTGAGTGTCGTCACCAGCTGTGTGTAGCTGAGCCGAACGAAACTACGGTCCGGAGGAGGATTCGAGAAGGCGGCTGCCTGCCCTAATCAGACGTTTCCGGGTTTCAGCTGATCAAATCCAGACGGGAGACCTCGCAGCTTACAAAGCGCGTTTCCTTTCACAGGGGCGGCTTCAGAACGTAGTATAGAGGTCGGCCAATTTCAGTTCGGACACCCTCTGAATATTTTTGAAATAACAAATTTTTAATTGTTAGATTCAAATAAAAATGCACGTTTATAATAAGAAATAGTCCTTTGGATGTGATGCAATCAGTGTGTGGCAATTGTGTCGAATCAAGTGAGTTAAACAACAGAAAACATTGCTTTGGTGGAGGGTACAGGCCCTCCCTCCCCTGTACCCACATCTGTCCCTGGGGCTACTGACACAGAAATATGAAACAGTAACTGAGAAGTTTAGTTTGACGTGTACTTCAAATTGCCGAACACGGTCGAAGATGGTAGTGCTCCTGGACGTAAACGTATATTTACTTTGTGCCCACGCTTTTTATTTATAACTGGGAGATCGATAGCTATAACATTACTTATTTTGTCTGCAGTGCCATCAAATAATCGTTCACGGTCTCTAGCTTGTAAACCAAGTCCAGTGAGTGGGGGCAATGTTGACCGTGAGATCATACGGTTCGATTCCTTTCAGTTGTGAATTTTTGACATCATCTACAAATCACAAATTACAGCTCGTATCCGTAAATTAGTTGCGCTCTAGTAGCGCCCGGAGTGTCGAGTGAGAATGTTGTTGACATTACTGTACAGTACACGATTCATCTTCATTAATTTTTGTATGAACGATTCCTTGCAATATAGCGACAGTGGCACTCATATTTACTGTGTGTCTTGTATAACATTACTTAGTGGTTGGGTTAACGCAAATTCAGGTCATATGCCTTTTACAATTTCTATGGTATTGAGGGAACCAAAGGATCACTCCACGAATTGTTACTTCTGCGTTACCAAAGTTGCTGGAATCATTAAGACCAAGACCATTCAATATCGGAACCTCCCTTCAGCTGAGGCCTGTTCCACACAGCAACGACCTTCCAATCCCAGCGCCACCGGACAATTAGAGTTTACATTCTGAAAATTCTGGCGATGAAGATTTAAACGTAAGTACCGAAAAGGACGACATTGAAGATCCAGATTTTGATGGAACTTCTAAAGACCCTTATAGAATTAGGCAGTCGGAACTCAATGATCTAGCTCATGATGCAAACTTGTGAAAGAATCAGACAGAATTGTTGGCATCCCGATTAAGAGTTGGAACCTCCTTCAGAAGGTTACTAAAATTACTGTGTATCGTCTACCGGAACAAGTTCTCCAATACCTGGTCACGTAAGAAGGCAATCTACAGTGGGTCTGATAAGTCATTCCCTAGTTTTGGATAGCTACAATTTTTTTCATTTTTGAACCAATGCTTTTACAACCAAACCTGATGGAGCGAATAGTCCTTGAGGTTTTATTTCACATGTTTATTTTTATATTTCAGGTGAAAAATACCGCCTGTATTGAGTGTCGAAAAGCAGGCCAGAATAGCAGCTCTTTATGAGGTCTGGGGATCTGTGGTGCAAGTACAAAGGTGGTACGAACCCCACGTCTACAACACATGTCACTTGCTCTATCAAGAGGACAACTCCTGGGGTCGGCACCTATGGCTTCATGCCTTTATCCGCACCGCCCCCCCCCCCTGCCGATGCACAAGTATGCCGACAGGCTGATATTCGGATACATCCGGAACACAGTTTGCCCTCGCGGTAACCTCCCCTATAAACCCTGGGTACGGGCCGCCCTGCATGCTCCTAGCTATCCAGGCTAGTGCGGGAGTTAAAACAATGCGCTACTCGCGTGCGCCGGGAACAAGTTCCCTCCTCTTTGCCCAGAGTATCGGGCCACTGCCATGACGAAGCCGAGAGCCCAACTTGGGGCCAAAATCCGGGCGGCTCGGAGCCCCCCATCCCGTCTCCCCACTGCCTACACCTTTAGGCTATCGACGTGGGTACCGCCGGAACATGGGCAACCTGACCGGTGGTATCAGTTTTCCCGCCGGACTTCTATATGCAGGGTCCAGATTACTCCTAAAACCATCCTTCACCCGATCCTGCCCAAAGGTCAATATGCCCAATATGATATTCGTTTAAACTCGTATTTTAATTAAATGTTTCGTTTGAATCGTTGGTAACACACAGTCGCTTGATCAATATCCGATTCAAAACCTTTACCAGGATAACACAGTCAATTGAATTCATCCCTCCATGGATCTGTTATTTAATTAATGGAAAATAACCAAAGACTAATGAAATTTCTTTAACACACTACATTAGGCCAATCATTTCGTAACATCTTATGTGGACCATCTGCATATCTTGCATAATTTATAAAAACAACTTTGTACTTGCCCGTATTTTTATATTTCTGTGTAAATCACTCTACCTTCATAATGTAAAAAACACCCAAAGTGGTCGTAAAAGTTCGCAAAATGTTAATCTCCGTCAAAAACAAATAAAAAGCCTCTACAACATATGTCATAAACATACAACATATTCAGCTGATTTTAATAATAGAAACTTGAATGTTTAAACTTCTATCCCCTTTCTAATGGAAAATGAAATCCATACTTGTGATTAACTTTAACAAAATATTTATAATATCCATTTTACATTCGTTGTCAGTTTTGCTTTTATGAATAATTGAGAAATGCCGTTTCTATTATAAAAAAGGACGAAAATGTGCTCAAAATTTGAGGAATGTATTGTAGTGAAATTTGCTGTTTGTCTAGAGTTTCAACATTCCTTTTCGTTATCTTTATCGTGGCCTTACACACCACTCACACTGCAAATAGAAAATGTGGGAAGGTTGTATTCATATCTGATATGGGAATAGGAAATACTATCTGCTGGAGGACTTTGTTTACTTCAATATCGTGAGAGTGAAGACCAAAAGGTTTCCCTTTTACTTTCTCGTATTCGTACGTATATACGGAGTAATATACAACTACAAAATTGAAGACAGAGATTTTTCCTTCGAATGAAATTTGTTGTTCATTATTAGTTCTTTCATTAAGGTCATGTAGATTTTTTGAAAATTTTAGTAGTTTTCGTGCAATAGTGTGTGCAATATTTGCAATTTCATTTTCAATCGCATAGTTCTTCTTTTCTTAATGCAATTACTATGAAAAATAAATGTTTCTACAAGGATTTTCAACTCGTATAGGCTCGAGAGCCACATTGAAAGCTTTAGGCATCATTGCCGGCCGCACATTTATTAGTCCAATTATTTGTAATATTCTGCAAATAGAAAAGAGGTATGGTATGAATAACGCATAGCTTATTGGAAACAGATATTTAATCATTTTAATTACTTAATACCCAAACAATTGCATACAAGATTTAAATTAAAAATAAACAAAAACTATTATACCGAGAACAATTGAATTTTGAAGAAGATTATCAACGATGTCAGTTCATTGAATATTTAATCAATGACAAAAGAACAAAAAGCGTAGACCAATTAAAATTAATAATGCAGTCAAAACACAACTTGAAAATAGCAGTTTAGGAGTACTGTTTTCGATCAGCTGCATCTGCCAATGAACATATGTGCATATCCAGTTCTCTCGTTCCTAATCTCAAAAGATGTAGCAAGAAAGAAGCTACAAGTCGACTTCTGTTCTGATATTTAATAAATTTCACAGAAGAAAACACTCTTTCGTATGAATACGTGATCCTAAACATGGAAGTCACTTAAGCCCAAATTGCCTGAAGTTTGGGTATTTTTCGATGGATAAAATTTTTTAAAAAATGATATCTTTTCTTGGGTGCTCTGTTGAAGATATCGACTGGTAAATCGCACAGTTCAAATTGTGGGTGTGGCTCTTATTCCTCGAACAAGTTGCTCTTGACTATTAATTTTTTTAAACTTCGTTTGCTTCTTTTGGCCGTCTTGGAATAATTTTTTTTGAATGAGATATGAATATATTTCGTACTTTTGAGGAAAAAATTGTTTTTCAAAAAGCTTTCGCGCGCCGCAGTGAATGGCATCAAGGATTTGGAAACCCTTGGTCTAAAAGAATTTTATTGTAACATATTTGTTTATGGCAACGTTTCAGTATCTATTTCTCAATCAAGGCTATTAGACAAATGTATGATGTATTGTAATCTACTACTTTACAAGTATCTGATGAAGTTGAAATAAACTTCGGCATATACCATAATAAAACGAATTATATCAAAGGTGTATCTTTCAATATTTCATCTACGACGACACCACAGTAATTTTTAATTTCATTTTACATTTATTAATCAACAGCTATTCACTCAGTGTGTTGGTTTTGGCAATAACTGCTTTTCTGTGTTGAATTGATTAGGTTTTTATTTAAATGAATGTCAGTTTTGGAAAGGTGAACGAGTGTTCGTTTTGAGTTTCTTATATTTTGTATATAGTTGATGACTTTTATGAAATATTCAGAAAGAAAATGAGTGAAGTTGATAGCAACTATGGTCCTTCGAGAATTAAAGAAATGGCTGAAAATGTCGTTCTGGAAAAAAAAATCAAAGGAAGTTGTGAACAGTCTTATTAAAATCAGAAGGTAGTTTGGCCAGTCTTCTTAACACTCACGAGTCGTTTCAAAAATTTAGAAATAAAATCACATAATCACAACCTTTAATGTTTTTACTCTTCATTATCAAGAAACGTTTTGAGGATCTCTTTTTCCCCATCATCAGGTTACGATGAATATAACAAAAATTATTTTTAGTGAAAATAAACTGCAAGTTATGGACGTTAAAGTACATTAAAAAGCGATTCAATTGGAACAAAACAGTAGCAATCGGTAATATACAACATATAAAGACTCACTATTTAAAAAAATAACAAGAGATAATTATTAGTTTAAAATAAACAAATAAATGTGAACACCACCCAGTGCAAAAGCACTTCCAGAAAGGCGATTGCATAAAGAGGATTAAAATGAACCGAAATGAAATAACAATGGGCTCTGACCGTTATAAAGTAGTAGGAGAAGGGGTGAGGGAGAGTCAAAATACTGTTAAATGAAATAGAATACAAACGGACTAATTATCTTCAGTTCCGAAAATTCATCAGAAGACATTTTTATCTTTAAAATCATAGCTTTCACTCAATTAAAAAATGTAAAAGACCGGAAAGACAAGAACTGCGACAACCAACCATACAAAAAATTGTTTCTCTAAAAGGTTCAACACAACAGTCATGAAGTCACGTGAAAGTGTTCTATTCCAACTTTCGATTCCACCTGTTTGTTGAGACGAGGGGATTTTATATGTAGAATTTCTAGATTCAACCTAGAATAATATTAAAAATTAACTTATTAAAAATTATTATTGCCTATTAGGACTTATTAAAAATTCCAGAAGTGTTGTCACACACAAAAATTCAAGATTTGCAGTGAGAAAATTTTGTTAGCTTATTTTGAGACCTTAGCCAGAGAATATTCATCATGAATATTTTACTTAACGTTACTCTCCATTTTAACATTAAAACAAAATATTGATATAAGTGTGCACATTTGAAAGCATTTTTAAAAAGAAAATCAGAAGATTTTCGACCTGAAAAGTAAAGAAATAAAAACATGGTAAGTTACTGAACAATGACACAAAACAGGTGATTCACGCACGAGTCGAGTTTTGTCATCCGTGCGTAGCGAGAACGACAAAGAGACGAGTGCGGGAATCGCCTCGCGTCCGTGTTGCTTATTCTCTTTTTAACACGCCGAGAGCGAAACGAAGCGCGTCATGGAAAGGAATATAAATCAATATGCATTGCAAAGGAATATATATCAAATAACTAGAAATACCTTACGTGTATAAAACTAAATGGATTCCAGTCAACGTCGTACCACTATTGTTTGTAAATAATAAACAAAGACGTCAAGACGAATGACAATTGCGAATCGTTACAGATGGTTGGCACACATTTCGCGATGTTTCGCTTACAGAAAAAAATATTTGTTTCGCACACTGAAAACAAGCACGAGACACCGCGTTTCGCGCATGGTGTGTTAAAAGAGAGTTATCAGTTTTGTGGTGAAAGTGGAGAAAGCAAATATTTGATGATCAAAGTGGCATTGGTCGTATTTACTGCATTTGTGTATTTAGTGCAGGAGACGATGAATTAACATATTTACGCGTAGAAAACATAAAAGACGAAGTGCAGTGTATTCGCTTCGTAATGCTTGATACGAAAGCAAGGGTGTCAGAAAATGTTTCGTTATTACCTGAATCATAGGTAGAATAAAAATGGTAGAAATAGTTGTAAAGGGCATACCCTGCGGCCTCCATATTTTTCCTAACATTCAAAAATGACATGTGTATGAAACAGTCAGTGGGTATTAATACTGTTGGCAAATTACCGCGAAATATTGAAAATTTTTAAATCTTCAAAATCACGAACAGTTTTAAATTTTCAAAATTACAAACACTTCACATGGAATTGTTTTTGGAAATCGACAGTATCATTGCTTGCAGATTCTAGAGCACAATTGCCGACTGTCAAAAGACACAACGGCCAAAAGTGTAATACAGTATCAGAAGAGTACTTCAGAACATAAAAAGAGAGAAGTTTGAAAAATTTGTGCGAACTATTTAACTCTGGCACTTCCAAGGGGGATGTATTTCAAATTATTTCTAAGACTTCTGCGTCAACGTCCGGTATTAGCATTGAACGTTGCATCTGTGTTACTCTTAATGTGCGTTATAAATGTTCGTAATTATTTCTAAAATTGTTTGCATAACCTTGGATGCGAACGGTGTCCAGCTGGTACGAAAGCTGGAAAGCTGTCAACGGTGACAGCTGGTAAGAAAGATGACAGATTAGTGGCGTCGCACATCGCGATCGAGCTTGTTTTCAATCACTTCATTCTCTTATTGGTTAATGAACAGAGCAATATGCGTCTGCGACCGGTCGACCAGACGGCAACCAAAGGAGACAAGCCATTCCTCCACGCGTAGCAGGCGAGAAATAAGCTTTAATTTCCGAACGCTTTAAAATTTTCAATCGCAGTAAGGCGTAATGAAAAGAAGATGTCTTCCGTGTCTTTACGCGAGGGAACCTTATACGTTAGCAACTGCAAATATTATTAACTCAATCTAGCATGTCGAATTTTAAAACAGTTGGTCATGGCGTTGTTTGCGGTCATCACAACTCGTGGTTTCAATTTGATGCCGAAAACTCTGGACATCCTGACAACTACTTTAACATTGCTGTTGATACCGAAGTCATCTGCAAACCCCCTTAATCATTATCAAAATGTCTCCTGATATCCATTTTTCTATTTATTTCATTTTGAAAGTATAAATATCAGCTGCACTGGCTCACGACAATACCTGTTGCCACTGCAGCATTTATGAACCGGAGGTTTTGAGGTTCGAGTTCGGACGGTGTTGAATGTTTTAGATAGTTACGTAAAGAGGTTGGTTTGAGTCGATGTCTGAAGGGAGTGTCTAGCGGCAGGTTGCTCTTTTCTGTAATTTTCTTTGAGTACTACCATGAATACCAACCGACGTGTAGCTTGGCACCGAATCCCACGTTCACGCTCGTAAGAAACGCCGACACCTCCCGCTATATAGCGTACTCCCTTACGGGACTAATGACCATATCAGTTGACGAGTCCAGAGTCAAAAAATGACAAGCCTGGATAGCTGAGGTCCTTAAGGCTGAAGGGCCGTGGCTACCTCGGCTCGAAGGGTCGCGGGTCCTAATCCCACCCTTGCCATGGATGTTTGTATGTGTGTGTGTGTGTGTGTGTGTGTGTGTGTGTGTGTGTGATGTTCTTAGGTGTTCACCCTACAGTTACTTCAATATTAAAAATCACTGTGGCCGCTTTATGACGAATCAGTTAAAGTGATCTTAAATAATTTTTTTAATTGACTAATCAATCAATAATATAATTCATGTTTATCACACTCCTTCTGGTATGGGGGGGAATGATATATCACCAAGAAACACGCCCACATACAAATACACGTCACTCTAGGAAAGAATGATGTCTAAATTAATTTTACCAAACACGAACGGCGTACGTTTGTTTTGAAACAGCCTACCAAGGTATCAAAACCAATGCTAAATAAACCACCACATGCTTATGCATGTTCGGTTGTTCTCAACAATTACCCTATCCGCATCAAGGACACGTGTCGTTTTAGCAGGTGACAAGATCCGATTTGTTATTCCCTGGCGCGCGGGTCTTAAATCTTCGCTCCACTTCCCCGTCGTTGCGAATGCTAGCCCGCTGCGCGACAACAGCTGCTGCGCTCCCTGCTGCGCGCGTCACACGCCCCTCCTCCTATCGCTGCCCTATTTCGTGCCCGAGCCGCCAGCCCCGACACCCACGCTCAGCGATGCAGCACAAGCGGCCAAATGGTAATTGCACTCGAAGCGCAATTTGAATGTTTGGTTGTTTTTTTCATGATATTTGAAGACTGTCTTTTTCAGGAATAAATTGGTGGTGGTGGTGGTGGTGGTGGTGCTGCTGCTGCTGCTGCTGCTATAGCACATACTTTCTCGTATTATTTCTACCATTTTTACTATTTCAAAAATGCCGCCCACAGCACAATACTTGCTCAATACTAAGCATCTAGTGTGCCACAAAAATGCTCCTACGCTAGAATGAAGTTATTTCGCCAATAAATTTATTGGAGGTATTCAACTACACCTGGTCTCCTAATGCTGAAATTATGTTCATTGATGGAATATTCAATAATACGATTTCAATGAGCCATAGGAACATTTCCCAAACATTTAACGCCTTGCGCCTACAACAATGTTGCGCTATCATTGCTTTTACACTATACACCACAGAGATGTCAATATCTGGTATTTGTGTCAGGAATAAGCGAGAGGTTTGGGCTTTGATAGTGAATGTAAAAACGTCTAAGGAAGTTAAAAACTCAACATTATGGAAAGTTGGTCGCGGGGACTATTAAATTCTTGCTCGCGTATGAAGAGTATAATTTAAAGTGAGAAGAGTGATTTTTAAAAAGTTTGAAAACTCTGAGCTAACACATTCTTAAAGTAGTATTAGTTTCTTTTGTTAGTTTTAGACCGCACTGCGTCACCACTGTCATCATTCTATGGATATGTTGCACTACCCTTGCATTTACTCTACACACCACAGAGAGTTGCAACCAGAGGTTATCAATCTCTGATGGTGGTAGTGGTGGTGGTGTGTGTGTGTGTATGTGTATGTGTATCAGCAATAAGCGTGAGATTTGAGCTTGAAAATTGCATATAAAAACGTCTAATTGAAAACTCAACATTCAGAGAAATTTCATCATAGGGTATATTAAATTTTGACGCGTATGTGAGGAGTACAATGTTTAAAAAGTTCAAGACACTCTGAGCTAATACATTATTGAAGTAGTATTAGTTTGTTGTTGTTATTGTTATTGTTGTTGTTGTTGTTGTTGTTGTTGGTGGTGGTGGTGGTGGTGGTGGTGGTGGTGGTGGTGGTGATTTTTACTTTCTCGTTATAGAGTAGAGAGGAGGTTATGTAATAGTGCGGGAAAAACGGCGAATTTTCCGCCGAAAAACTCTTATTACAGGGCCCTGGAAACGAAAACGTGGATAAATTCAGTTGCTAAATTTTGAAACAAAAAAATATCTCACGCGGTATGGCCAGAATCCATGTTTTTTTGGGTCCTTGATACCGAAAAATCGTATGACTGTAAAACGTCTGTCCGCATGTGAAGAAAGCCAGCGGGTAAACCAGCCGATTTTCTTCAAAATTGATATTCCCTAATCGATGGGGCTGATGTCGTGGCCTTTTGAATTTCAAATTAAAATTTATCATATTTTAATTTTGGGGGGTTCTTTACATGAAGCCCCTGAGACATTTTCAAAACAAAAAAGACTCTATCCAATTTTTGATTACATTATGTTATTGAATAGTCTGAAGAACGTATAAGGGAATGGTGCTGCAGGTCTCATTTTCGTTGAAAACCCTGATTTTTTAAAATTGCTAAAGTTCAATTTTTTGCAGTCTTCCTACAACTAAAATATTTTAAAAAAATTGTTTTTTCTGTAATGAAATCTGTTTCTTCAAGATATATTTTGAAATAAGGTCACGGGCAAATTTTTCGAAAATTTGAGAACTTTTCGCGTAAATTTGAGAGAAAGTAGGGGCGAGAAAGTGGGTGCTGTTTCAACACCACTAGTTTAATTTTTATCATTTGTTTAAAGTTTGGAACTCGTTGCGCCGCCGTCCCCGTCGCCATCGCCGCCGCCGCCGTCCCGCGCCGATTGAGCATCGCTGACAGGTGGTCGTCGCTCCAGTTCTGACGCGAGGCAGGTGCAGGTAAGCTCCTTTGACGACACACGTGAGCGCGCGTGTTTTGTCACATCGCCTGCAATCCGCTGCTTAACTCCTATATTCTAATTTTTTTCTCCCGAGATAGTCTTTTCAGCACTTTTTCTGATGTGTTCCTGTCTTTCGATCCCTTGGAGGACATATACTTCGATAGAAAATATCTAAAATGTGAGATGAGTTTAGATAATAAATTCCAGTGATTTTTTTGTAGGACTTGTTGTTTTCCTTTTTTTACAGTTATTAAAATCCTTTTACTCTTTCTCTTTTCTCATAAAGAATGTGTAAAAACTTTTCAGGTCAGTATAAATGTACCTTTCTATATTTCGTGGATCAAAAGTTCGATGTATGATACTTGACATTCATTCGTTGTTTTGTTAGGTATTTACATGCCAGTAGAAGAGTCACACTAGTGAGAATGCCGTTGGCAGCAGTGTTTACTCACTTTGACTCACAATCTGTGTGGTTGTGAAGCCAGTGCGATGTTTTCACCGTTATTCCCATGTGTAAGCTGTCTTTTCATTTTCAATCGCGTGTTTCGTTCGCATGTAATTTATGAGCTTATTTATAAAGTGACGTATCTCCATGAAACACATTTTTACTCTCTCGCTACCACTTACGCGGTAGACAAAAATGTATGTAATACTGCACAAAAAAGAACTAATTTACAGCATAAACCTCTTATTGAAGGGCCCTGGAAACAAAATAATGGATAAATCCAGTTGCTAAATTTAGAAAAAAATATTTAACACGTGGTGTAGCCAGAATCCATGTTTTACGGGTCCCTAATACCGAAAAATCGAATGACGGTCAAACGTCCGTCCATCCGTCCGTACACAAAGTTGTTGAGAATATAGACGTTTGCTCTCGTGTTGTACAGAAAAAAATCCTACAGGGTGAATTCCCATCTTTAGTGTCGAACACTATTAACTACACTATTAACTAGAAGCATTTGCATGCTTTTGAAGTACTAGGTAGTTTGTATGCAAAAGCCCCAGTGGCATCATTGTATTGTACCGAGCACGTCGAACAGAGCCAGATGTGCTTAAAACAACTGAAAGGAAAGTGAATTTTTTTGCGTCACAAAAATTTATTGAAAGTTCAGTAGTCGTAAATGGCTCACTAGTTTGTAGCATTTAGTTTCTAGAACTATTTGCCTTAAATCACCCAGAAATATAATTTAATTGATAAAACTAGTTTATTCGATTGTATTAACTGAGTCTCTCATATCCATCCTCCATATTGACTTTTGTCATTCGAGATACTTGTTCTGTACTTCATGCCAATCTTCATTACATCAGTTACCGTCTGCTACTATCTATTGTCTCCTTTCTTGGATTATACTTTCCATTTTGTCTATAAGTAAACATGTTCGACAAAGATATTCATTCATTCCCTTGTTTCAATAATTAAATTGATCCCTCTATTCGCTCATTCATTTCGTAATTTCTCTGGAACGTTGCATTCTTTTATGCCCTCCCTCCAAAAACATCTGCAGTTATTCAACAGAGAGCCAAAGAATAATAAAGGTATTAAAAACCTTCAAGAATTGTTATATTTGAGACTATAGTGTTCTGTTTATTTTAGAATGACCGGAATTTCGACATTCGGGCTGTGGTTTTCAGTGCTATTTTTATCCAATTTGCTCTCCGGCTACGTGTTTCGTGTCACACGACTAACTCATCCGCGCAGTATCATTGTTTGTTCTTACATCAGTCCTGAACAAACAGACAGCTTTTCTTAGAATATAGTGTTGTGTTAGTTGGCATGTCGTCAATCGCCTAAACACATTGCGATATTTACTATTTCACGCCTCACCATTATCAAATATCTACATATTATTTCATGCTTTCTGAAACGCAAAATCGCGCATAATCATAATAAAGAAGCAGATGCATAATTTTGCACGAGCTTGGTGTGGAAGAATTTTAATATGTTTATTTTTTTTCTGGAAACAGCATTCGTGGAAACCGGTCATTTGTTTCCGCGCCCATGAAGATCGCGTGCGCGCGGCTGAGTGTGTATGAGTGAGTGGAGCGAAAGAGAGAAAGAGAGAGAGAGCGCGAGAGGGCGAGGGAGGGAGAGGAGAGAAGAGGAGAGGAGAGCTTCCAAAACGAGCCCCTTCCGTCCGGCGCGTCCAAGCACCGCTGCACTTTGACCCTCGGCTGCAGCCTGGCCTCCGGTTAACAGGTCACTGGTTCCACTCCGCTTATCTCCCGGCGCCAGCTCTACCCCGTCGCGTGCGTGCACTTTCACAGGGTGCCGCGCTGCCGCCCCACGTGTCTCCAAGTTGGTGTCTTTCTTGGGTCACAAAAAAAAAGAGAGAAAAAAGAAAAGCACGTAGGAAGGAAAAAAAAAGGAACAAAAAGGCTCTTAAAAGGGAGGGTCTAATTGTGAAAGAGCCGAGCGCTTAAATCACGGTCTACTTGAGTCGCCGGCCACGGCCAGCCGGCCTGTGAGGCGGGTGTCGCGCTGCGGCCCGTTTTACAGTCCTCGGTCCTCAAACGGAAGCTCTGTCTTCTCGAGAGCGGCTGTCCGCGCGCGGCGGCGGTGGGGGCGGCGGCGGCGGCGGCGGCGGCGTCGCGTGCTCCTCGTCTGGGCTGTTTGCTATTAGGCGATGCCACTCGCCGTCCACGCTGCCTTCGCTGACCCCCCCCCCCTGCCACGCCCTCGCACACGACGGACGCTGCTTCTCAGCTCTCGCCGCGCCTTACACCCCCCTAGCCCTTGCGAGCCTAACACACGAGTAGAAGCTCGCGAGTCTTGTTCGTACCGTTGTATATCTAGCTCTTCGATATTGCTCCGTGTTGTTGGAACAATTAATCTGGTAAGAGTGGCGCCGTATTTGCAACCGCAGCTAGGCGAGCTCACCCAGCGAGCCTTGTTCGTGGCAGACGTGGGTCCAGCCGATCATTTTGGGGGTGCCATCGTAGAGATTTGTTAAATAATAAACATATCTGTTATTATTTTGTATATTATTTATATACTGTAAATATGATACTATACAATATTATTGTTTGAATAATTACATAATTCGAGCATAAATAATTATTTAAATTAAATTTTCTAAATAAAGGAAGGTAAACGAAAACTCTAGGCCTTTTGGGGTGGCCATCTGCCCCCTCCCGGATCCGCCAATGGTGTGGGTGCGCGCGAAGGTATAGAGTTCGATAGCCACGGTGCCATAGATTGACACCCGTGGAGCTTCTGAGTTTATGGGTCCCGTTAAGGTCACGTAGCACGGGCTGCTTCACAAGGAACATGGAGCCATTCCCCTCTTGAAAACCGAACAATTTTTTAATCTTAATAAAATGTAAATATGCTTAAAATAAATTTATTTTAATGTTATTAGCAATTAATATATTTTTAAAATGTAATATTTTGAATGTTGACGCCGTGTTTTAATTCAGGCGATTTACTGTAGGAAAAAGTAATAGAGCAGGAGAAATATTAATACAAATATTGTTATGTTTTATTATCAAACTTTCTTTCATGGTAGATGATTTCATGATCACAAATTAGATGTAAAGTTATGACCATGAATATATTCAATTAAGAAAGTCTTTCCTGTCATTTTTAGTACACTCGCCTCGTCCATTGCTCTTCCACTCTGTGCCGGTTTCCGGATGCTCTCGATGTTATGATGTGCATGTCCTGCTGTTCTTGATTATTCTTGCATTTTGCTAAAAACATACGGCGTAGCCTGTCACCTATTAATAGGGTGCAGGATTTGATGCAAAAGTGAGTACAATATTGAGTAATAGCATCTACCACGGCGTATTTCCAAAGCAACCAGTCGGATAAATTACTTATCTGAGACAAATTGCACTCAGCAGTGGAGGAGTTGTGCTGTGCGTAGAACGTAGATTCTCACGATTTGCCAGTGGATTCGTTGATAAATATTTGGCGACTTATCGTACCTGTGGTGAGAAAGTCACTAAAAAGAGCGACATTTCCAGGAGACTGAGGAATTTGTTTCAATAATTTTCCAAAACGTGCATTTAGTAAATAACGAAGATAGAAAATTGCACCGTTTCTGATCCACAAATTTTCTTTCTGTTACCTTTTGTGCTTCAAGATTTCACCGGGGGTGAGATAGTATGCTGATCTCGCCGCCATTCATACTCTGTGCACAGCAATGTTTCGTACCGTGTTTGACCTTGCCAAACTAATTAACGTAACAGTTCTAGTTCCTGAGGTTCTCAATTCCTTCCTTGCCGCATACATCTTCCAGTCGTCACTGTAATCGCCATCTGTCCTCCTGCCCTTTGACCTCGTTACAGCTTCCCCGTCCTCTCCGCCATTGTCACCCGTCCCTTCTGACCAGCCCTATTGCGTCGCTGGCCGCTGCCTCGTTGTAAATATGCTTAAAATGCTTAGACATGCTTAATAAATGCTTAACATGCTTAAATATGCGTAATATATAAATGTGCTTAAAATAGTAAATAGTGAAGATAGAAAATTACACCGTTTCGGATCCACAAATTTTCTTTCTATTACCTTTTTTGCCTCAATATTCCACCGGGGGTGAGATAGTGTACTGGTCTCACCGCCCTTCAAGCTCTGTGCACAGCAGTGTTTCGTTCCGTGTTTGGCCTTGCCAAACTAATTTACGTAACGGTTCTAGTTCCTGAGGTTCTCAATTCCTTCCTTGCCGCGTACATGTTCCAGTCGTCACTGTAATCGCCATCTGTCCTCCTGCCACCCTTTGACCTCGTTACAGCTTCCCCGTCCTCTCCGCCATTGTCACCCGTCCCTTCTGGCCAGCCCTGTTCCGTCGCCGGCCGCTGCCTCGTCGGGTGGCCTGCACCCCCGCCGCTGGCCCTCGCGTGTTTCTTGTCCGTAGACGCTCCGGGCGAGCGAGGGCGGGCGGTCGGGCCGGCGCCCGGGAGCTTGACTGCGGACGGAAGAGGGTCTCTCTTCGGCCCCGGAGGGCCGCCTGCCGCTGTCGACGCCTGCTCGGCGCCTATGACAAACGCGCGCACCCCGGGGCCCTGCCACCAGCTTCCACTGGCTCCTCCGTACAAATGATGGCTCTCTACGTTCCAGGACGGAGAACATGAAGCTGCTTTCTTTCGAGGACGTGTCAGAATGCAAGTTTTCCTCTCTTTTTTTCCACGTGAATGGGTGAAAATGTGTCAAGATAAAAAACACGTATTTATTTTGTCTTCAACGACACAGTGACGGCGGCCAACGGGGTGGCTCATGGGACTTCATCACACTCCCCAGAAGCCTCACATACTCACAAAATTAGGAGTTACTAAATTTCTATAGAAACAAGTCATTCATAATCCCTATTGAAGACACTGTAAATAATTATAAATCAGCAAATAGTTATTTAAATAATTAGTAGAGAAATTAACCTTGGCGAGCGAATGAAATGTTTGTGGGCGAGGCGATGTTAGGAGCCTACCCTCACATTTTGAGATGAGTATGCCAAAGACACTTTCGTTCGAGTTCACGGAAACAGACAAGTTTATACTCTTCGGAACATTCTCCTTATGCGAGACGGCAGCCATTCGCATGTCGTGTCTTATTTACTTGGCAGAACTCAATTGTTTTTATGGCCATGCTCCCTTTGCGGTGTGCGCCAAAGTATAAGAGAAATCTTGATTAAAATTTCTATATGAGAAAACATGTAGTTGACTGCACACTATACCTATAGCCCTTACCTTAAAAAATCCCAATTGGCGATCGACCGATCCCCCGCTTCCCTTCTGGAGCCCGCCGTTTACCAGCGCCAGCGAGCGAGACTATCAAGCAGGTGAGATCGCCAAATTGGCAGACTAATTATGACCAGTGAGTAGGTGGAGAGAGAGGGAGAGAACTGAATGTACTATTAGGTCATAAGGGCGCAGTAGGCGAAATCGAAATTTCTATAGAACGATTACTACGAGTGGGTTTTGTTTTAAATCGAATTGCAGCTATACTAATTGTTCTAGTGGATTCTTTCAATGATCTGGAAGAGCAGGAAACCCGTGTATGCATGCCTCCTTAATTTTTACCGGACCATACATGAGACAACACAAGTGAGTGCTCACCATCGACTGGCAGCCGGGCAAGCAGCCAGGTCACGAGGTAAGAGGGAAAAAGTTTACAGTATTTGGAATATCGTCTATTACCGAAGTCTAGTGATGATGTATTTGCCTTGATTTATTTTTATTAAAAATTAGTAAAAGTAACTACATGTTGTACGAGGGCCGTACAGGGGAAGCGGAAAAAAAATCAAAATTTTAGTCCAATTTCTCTTCAGTCAGTTTTCTTAAAACTAATAGAGAAGACTTTTACGTGCGAATGGAAAACTTTTCCAATCAATACACAGCGTTTTCTGATTGCCAACCTGAATTTATAAAATCAAAATCTACAAAAAACGGCCACTTTTTCTTTTCTTAAAGATGTTGAATCAGCGGATCAAAATCAAGCAACTTATCGAAATTTTCGAATGCTTCTGACGTTATTTTGCTGACGTTGTTTTCAGAATTACGTTTATATGGAGTTCCTGGTATTGCCCTGGATTGGAAACGCTCGAATATTAAACATCAATTACAAAGTAGAAATACCGTACTGGAATAAATGGGATCGCCGCCTTTACTTACCTTAGATTACATAAAAGACTTGTACGAATAATAATAATAATAATAATAATAATAATAATAATAATAATAATAATAATAATAATAATAATATATAATAACAATAACAATAATAATTATAGAAAGCAAATCCCACGTGATTCTCGTAAGCCTCTCTTTATTAAGCTTGGCTGTTATTTTTTTTTCATCAAAAATCTCTCAAGATTGGGAACATATTTTCATCTATTATGAGGGTAGAAGAAGTCAACTATTTGAGCAACTAGCAACTACTTTTTGTATTCCGAATAAGCGCATATGCAGTTATTGCACTAATGCGGTTGTTTCTGCGGGGCAGAAATGCTCGTGAGTGTCATGCCGAGCTACGAGAAGCACTGGGTGATAGGTCATTGCCCTATCAAACTGATGCACGTTGGGTGCCGGCCTTCAAACGTAGACGCGTAGCAACTGTTGACATGCCGCGCAGTGGGCTTTCACACTGTGGAGGAATTAGCCGCATGTACTGGTAAGTCTGCAACGACAGTGTTCCACATTTTACGGAATGACTTGAAGATGCGCAAGGTTTGTGCAAAGTGGGTGCCACATGCTTTAACACGCGTGCACACATGCTTTAACACAGGTGAAGTCGTAGGCTGCCGCGGCCGGAGTGATGTGAATGATCTTGGCTCTCCGGGAGACGCCGTGTCGAAGACTGTGTTGCCGACGTTTCGACCATCTTTTCGTGGTCTTCCTCAGGGCTGGTCTGCAGTCCTGGTCACAGACCGTCACGAGCGGCGTCACCCGGACAGCCAAGATCATTCTCATGCTTTAACACGGTTGCGCGAACCTCATAAAATCGAAAAAGATCTCATAATATCATTTTCCTTTTAATGACATTCAACGTTCAAAATATTGCAGCAATATCGATGTATATGAAATTATTTTGAAACCAAAGAGCGTCCAACTGGCGCTCTCTTCGGTGTTTGGTGCCTTACTGGGAATTGCACCAGGCTCTTGGCTGTATTAATGGGTTTAAAGTGTTTATACTTTGGCCTTTCGATTTAACTCGGGGAACATGCGGCTGTCAGCGCTGCGCGGCCACAGAGGGAGTCTTAGGGAAATGCCCGTATTCTGTCTTCGTCTGACTCGCTGCGACGTAATTTTATGAATTTCGCTTGTTATTGAAAATACAAAAGTTCGGTCATTTATTGACGATATTCAATGCATTGTGTATGGTATTTTGAGGATTTGTTTTCATTTGATATTAGGTTTCTTGATTCAAAACGTGCATCTGATGAGTTCTTTGTGTAAAGGTAGCCGTTCTGGATAAAAGTTCCTTAGTGTCTCGCGGAAGCCAGTGCGGCTGCAGCTGGCCAGCAGTTTGCGAACGTTCTTTTGAATATGAATGTGTGTCGAAGATCTTTAATTATTGTCAAATATACTAGGGTAGCGAAGTTTTCGAAATAAAATAATTTTATTTGTGTGAAATTTGTCGAAGCAATAATGCTTGTTGCAATGTGCTGGAGTCGAACTTAAGTGCCCAGAAATCAAAGCCAGAACCAAGTGCACTGGATGTGTATATGCTTTACATGGACACGACGCATAAAATTATACATAATTTTATGCATCCATAACACCCCATACCACCCAGTACAAACTAAGTTAGAAACTCACCAAAGTATATCATTATGGTTTAAAAACCTAATTATGGTCCGCCATTGTTTCCATTGAGATCAGGAAACACACGTAAACCATCCATGTCTGGCTCCGTCTACGTGCAGTAGTACCAGTAAATGGAATTGAGTGAAGGCCTTCCTGTATGATGAGATGGTACGTGGAGTGAGAGTCGGGAACACACATGGCGAGAACTTAGAGCTTCTAGCGGCAGGGGCGGTGCGTCGCTGAATATATTTGGAGGCGACATTCCCCGACATCTGACGTATAAGTCGGCACTGGATTTCACCATCCAGCGGGGGAAGAACGCTGTCACCTCCCAGGATATAAACAGTCAATACACTAAGGGGACTAGTGACTATAAGAGTTGTCGTACCTGGAAACATCAATCAAACGAAGTGCATATCGCCAAAATTAGGCTTCATTTGTTGCAATGAAAATTCCATAATGAGAATTCATTAAAAATAAGAAAAATGAATAAGTATTGAATGTAAGGCACGTCTATTGCATACGTTCTTCATCATGTTCTTTTCTTTCAAAACTTTTTGTACCAACAGTCGTTGTGCGTACTTAGTACGTAAACAGCAACCGCGATTATATCAAACGTGATCAGTATGTTCTGGAATTAGCATTCATTGTTCAGTTTTCCAGTCTCCACCCACAGCAAGAGTGGAAAAATGGAATTAGTGTGTGCATTCAAAACTTTTGTGCTCTCGAGCAGTGGGTTTTTTGGTGAGGGTGAAGGGAGGTAATTATTTCCCATTCCTCAGCGTTTCAATTCATAGGTAGATTTGCCTCGTTACTGACATTTAATGAATTAATTTTGCTAATGTCTTGCTTGTCTTGGTAGCGCAGGGGCTTGTTGCTACAACTAATTTCGCAATTCCCCATTCTGCGAATCCGAGTCCTACGTAAGGCATGAGCGTTTTCCTCATATGATTACGATGTTTTTTATTTACGATTATTTTTTTAATTTACGGATGCAAGATATCAAAAAGGGCTCGTAGCAAAATGTAAAAAAAAACATTTTATTTCTATAACATATTTATATTATTTAATATTTCTATAATTATTAAATATTTCTATAACATATTTATATTATTTATATATTATTTAACATATTTGTTAACATTATAAAAATGACTTATAGAACTTACAGGTTAATTTTAATATGTAAGTGATAATGAGCAAGTGATTGACTCATTAGTCTATCTATATTTTGTAACCGTATCTCACACAACCACGTATCACATCTGAATAATTATTCCATTTATAAAAGTCCATTTCGTATAACCTTTTACTCTGCGTAATCACCTGATCATCGTTATTATTATCCACCCACTGGAAGACAATGGGAAACAATCTACGTCATCGTTTGCCTAGGAAACGGGAGGGCGTCAAGAAGCGATCCTCCTTCCACGTCTCCGCCTGTATCATTAGCGACAGTTCAACCGTACCACGATTATCTCTCCTCTATTGTTGACCGCGAGATCCCAAGTTTCTAGTTCCAAAGATGGCTTATTTTTGATGCTACCTAATTCTAGTGGCCTGATTATTTTATCGGTTTCCATGGTTTCTTCGATCAATACCAGGTGAATGTCAGAGCAGTACCCTCAAAAATGGGTTACGAACCGCATGCGATCTTTCCTTCCTCATTCTCTTCTCCTTTACCGTTACTCTTACTCTGTAGTATTTGTCAAAACTGACTTAACGGTAGGAACTTACTTTCATGTAATACTGATATTTATAGTTACTACACTCGACGTAGAAATCATGGTCATCAAGTGTCAGTATCAACAGCTCACTACAAGAAATCCACATACAATACATGTACGTTACTTTACAACGCATTGCCAGATGAAATTAAACAATTAAAATTGGTACACAAATTTAAGTTAAAAGTAAAATCTTTTCTGCTGCAAAACTGTTTCTATACAATTAGAGACTATACCGATCGTCAAAAAGAAAAATAATGTTTACTTTAACAAAAACAAGATATAGTATAATGAATTAGTTTACATTTGCATTGTATAATTTAAAAAAAGACTCAATATGCCTGTAACAAATAATGTACTTCCGGGTCAATGACCCCCATCTCGATAAGGTTTTTGTCCAGTTTCCCTGATCCATTGAGCAAATGTTGAGATAGCCCATTGATTTGCTTCTGGGCGTAAATGTAGCTTCACTATGCGCACGTTTTGTTGAACTTTGCTTTTGCTTGTAGTGGTAGTAGAGCGTAGGGTGAGTTTCTATTTTTTTAACCATACAGAAAAATCAAATCTGCAGTTTATTTACCGTTAAAAATAAGTTTTCTATAATTTGGCAACGAAAATATCTAGTTTTTGAAATGTTAATCTCTCGCTTTTCAAAATTTGTTGTTATTATTACTATTATTATTATTATTATTATTATTATTATTATTATTCATCTTTCAACTATTAATAGTTAAATTGTTGGGAAGGGATTCTGAAACTCAAGAAAGCGTGCGCAGATGATTTTCTCCCCCATACGTCACATACAATTTTTGACTGTTTTTGACTAAATAAGTAAATAAAAATAAACAAGCTCGGATGTAACAAGATAATTAATTATCAACTTCAATTACTTTCTTCCAATCAATGGGCTCTTGATTTTACCGATCAGATGCATATTTGGCTTTGCATATTCTTCGTCGATTCTTATTCCTCATTCGATCCCTTAATCATCATTGACCGCCTACAAAATTTCATCAACGGAGTCGATTCTTACTCCGTTGAGGACCCCTGTGCTAGAGACTACACATTACGCCACGAGCACCCTACCTGCCATTATCAACAATGTTCTGTTATTAAGTTCATGGGCATATGAAAATCGAAACATCCTTCCACAGAAGATATCAATACAATACTATTTTCCTTATGACAGTCATTGATTTGCAATAATTTATTAACTTATTTTATATTAAGGTTAGGATAAGATTAAATTCTCGTAATAGTGTAAGCGATAGGATCAGTAGTGAAGTGAAGGGCCTCTGCATTTAGTAGGCATGCCTTAAATGGAATAATTTTGTACTATATATTTAATTGTATGTATTTTAGTGTTCATTATTGTGTTATATTATTGTATTAGCTGTATAATAAGTCTAAAGAATTTGCCACGGGCTTAATGGCCAACGCTAATTAAATAATCTATCAATTTATATATCGTTTGCATCCGTCTTTCACTACTCTTTAGAGAATTGTATGAAATATTTTTCGAGTTGAAATAATCTAACTAAATCTACAATAAGGCAGAAGATTATCATAGATGTTGGAAGTTCTTTGGAAATTATTAGAGAATATTCTAAATACGAGTGGTATTTAATAGGGCTGTATCACGATGAAATTTAAATTTATAAAAACGGTTAATTAAAATCAATTAATGCAAGTTAATTGGATATATTAAGAAATTTTAAATTAATTCAGTTACTCATTGCGTCAATCTCAATCCCTCTTCACTATAAGCATTGCCGCTTGCAATTGCACAATCTGCACATTGCATTACTGCATCAGGATCGATGCAGTAAAATTGTAATTAAGTAAAAAATGTTTGTAACGGAAACATTTTTTCTAATTCTCTTCTTCCTCATTTCTTCTTCTCATCTTCCCTTTTCTTCTCCTCTACATTCTCCTCCACCTTCCTATTACAAATACGAAAAGCGCGATCATAACCGCACACCTTTGGTAATCCAGCAAAGAAGAGGTGCCAATTTTTAAAGAAGGTATTACTTAAAAACGCTTTTCTGACAATGTGATTTGTTTAAATCAACTGAATTCCGTTTCGCTATCTACTTTTATTTCGTGATGGGAATAGGGAAGGTTCTTGTGCTCTGAATTCAGAGGTACGCTCTCAAAAATAATATAAATGTTTACTTATAAAACATATCGAATACAGATCCAGAAAATTCATTAGGAGATTTCACTCTGCGCATCTCTGTCTGTCCATTTTTAATAATTTGAAGGTTAACTACGATTTAACTTTGTGAAAGATTTTTCTGATAAAGAATAGAGATAACGTCTTTGTTTCCTCCTAAGGAAAACACATTTATAGAAGTGAATATCGAACGTATAAGAAACCAATCACTTTGGGCGTGGTCGTGTTTTAGGGAGCAGAGTGAAAAAACGTAATTGTTAGAGATTAATACTCATCAAGTAAGTAGAACGACGTGGTTTTTTCAATAATTCATTACGTCGTAGTACGATTTTCTGTCGGAAATGACCACAAATCATGCTGATTGCTTACCGGTGGTTAAATCGTTTTATTATACATGTACACCAAACAATGCTATTAATCTTTAAATAAATATAATATTTGTAATATAATTCTAATGCAATACAGAGTTTATCTCATCAAATTATCTGCCTCACTTCTTTAAAACGGAAAGATCCTTAACAGGGAAGCGGTTACGTAATGATCATTGTTGGGAACGTGAGAAACATTCACGTTAAAAAGATCCCTATTGGTGGCTGGCCATGCCTCATCCCTGGAGACGTATCCCTAGAGAAAGGTTCATGTCGTTCCGGACAGTCCGTGACGTGGTGTCCGCAACAAGGAAATATCCAATATCGGAACTCGTCGTCTCTAGAAAATACCGACTAGAACCCTAGGAGTTGGACTGTTACGAACTCCCAACTGCACTCATTACTCCGTGACCACCGGCTTTGGAGAGTTTAATGGTGTTCGCCGTCCGATGAAAGGGCTCTGAGTCTTTTTGGTTGTATCGGGTTCCCAGACCGTAGTGCAAATGCTGTCTGAGACAAATCCCTCGCTGAGAGCGGCGAGAGTAGTACACATCCCAGTTGGACAGTCGTCCGTGGCACATTGATACTGAGGCACAGACGTAGAAAGACACGCTGTGGAAAATCTTATCCAAAACATACACGTCGACATATTTAGAAATTTAGTGTTACCAACGATGCTTTCCACTCCAATTTGATCGGATTTCCTCTTACAGTAAGAAAATATTTTTAAAAGTTTTAAGATTATTTATTGTAAAAAGAATGAAGGTTGATTGACGGCGATGGTTGATATTTTTCCAATGAAGATGCAAAAGAATATCTCAGAATTTACCCAAATGATAAATCGTAATTGGAAAACACCTGATTAAGGTTGGGATCATTGAGCCCAAGTTTATAAGCGATCTTTGTGAAATACTGTTTGCAGTACACATTGCAAAATGGATATTTTAGCAAGAACAAAACTACAGACAGTTGTTTAAACCGATAGTACAAGTCGAATTAGTTTTGTTTACGATCGAGTGAATGCTTCATTGCAGTACTAAAATTGCCTCCATCTCCGCTGCATCTAATAGAAGAAAATAGTTTTGTAGTAGTAAATATTCCATGACGCGACTCCATGTTTGATTCCCGGTCGGGGAAGACTATAATGTGCGTTTTCCTCGCACTGCCTCAGTATATGTTGCTGTGTGTCGATGAGAAGACCAGAATACGGCGTGGGGATATCTTAGTGCTTAACCACATGTACCCCCTTAACCCATGACCGCGAGGCCGGGACGCTGCTGGTAGGCCATGGTCCGTACGCTGGTTGTCGCGCCAAATACAGACGGACGGTAGTAAACATTTCATTTTGGAGTAATGAATATTTCGTTTTATATTTTTATTTAAATTATAATTTCCTAAAAAATATTGTAAAAATTATACACAATGTGTATGTAATTTTAAGGTTTGATGGTGATGACTAGGGGGGATTTTAATGAAATTTTTATATATATATATATATATATATATATATATATATATATATATATATATATATATATATATAATATTTGTGTCATTCATAATTACTCATATGAGTTAATCGCATCTGAATTTTCGTTCATAAGCAGCAAATTAAGTAGGAGAGAATGATCCACGCGTATATTGCGGGCTTGGTGGTTTACACCACATTGCTACCTGCGAGCCACAACGCTGAAGCATATGCACTGACAAACCATTGGCTACAAGCAGAGGGAGATGTGGCTTTGCGAAGTTTGTAACTCAATGGTGACAAGAGGGGTGAAACTCACAGGTACATTGCTTATATAAACGTATGGCACAATTACATTATACCTACAGTATCATGGGGACTATAATAAATAATTTGTTCATATTTTATAATACTTATTGTTTAAACAATATATTATTATCTAGTCGGGATTTTGCTTGTCAATTTTCATTTACTCTTTACATTCGAAACATGTGTACGATTTCCATCTTAAAATATTTAAATAATCAAATAATTACCATTTATTATGTGGTTAATCGGAGCGCGTCTGTTATGGAATTCCACCGTATCATTCGGCTCAATTACTTCAGCGTTGGCGGCGCGTAGTACCATACGTCGCCTCAGCCTTGGTCGCCGCCTGACCTCCGCAGGCGGAACACAGTGGCTGTGCGGGGAAGGGAGGTGGGGACATGTCCGCGCTACGTTCCACGGAGTGACCGCGATCGCCGCGCACACAGAAAGCTGGCAGGAGACAGGCCCGCTGTTTGTCTGGCCTGGAATATGCTCCCTGTTCTGGGACACGGAGACCAACGGGGTCACTGGCTCCGCGACCATTGAGAGCGCGAAAGAGCCGAGCCGGGTCGAGCCGAGCCGTGCCTTGCCGTGCCGTACTCAGTGCCGTGCTCAGTGCTCAGTGCTCTCTGGGGGGACCACGCGAATTTATCTTCTGTCTCCATATTTTTCGTTTTCTTTACATATCTTCCTGTTTCCCTTCCTTCTTGTTCTAAGTTTTTCTCCTTTTCTTCTTTTGCTTCTTTTATTCTTTCTTTTTCTTCCTCTTCTTCCTTCTTCTCTTGAAACATTGCGTTCTATTGCGTCTTGATATTTCCCATTTCATTCTTTTGTCGACTCAATGGCAATAACGCCAATAGATTGTACGTTTCAATATTATCAGATAATAACAACTTAGCAGTTATATCTTTGGATTTTCTTTATGAGAGGCTCAATTCGTAGTTATTTTCTTTTATCCATATTTTTATTTCATATTTGATATTACCTGCTAGGGATCTATTTCTACAATCGTCGGCGTACATTAATACTAATTAGCAATTAAAAATAATTCAGTATTTCTTCCCACGTTTTCATTGTCTTTTGTTTAATAAATATATTTTGTTTCTGCAGTCAAAGGATTTCAAAAGAGAAATCAGATTTTTTTAAATATTCCATTTTTAAATTGCATTAAATTAATAAATACAGTTATTAATTGCATTGAATAAATAAATACATCCCGCTATTGCTACATAGAAAATTGAGCAAGATTTTAATTTTATTGGAGAAAACATTAACGTGTTATACCGTTGTGATTATCCTTTAGTACTTGTTAAATTATTTCAATAACAAATGTAACCAATTCATTGTTCAGTTACATAGAAAACTACATTGCGGTATTGAACATTACCCAGACACTCGTATTTTTAGAACACTGTTAAAATGAAGATCATTATTAACTTCTCGCCTCTACACCGAGAACGGGTTTTTTTTTCAAAGGATAGTCTCCAATGAACCGAGATTATATTGAAGCCCTTCGCATTTCAAAAGAATCTTTCACTGTTAAGGTGCATTTTCTATGAAGCTCATGCAACATTTTGAAAACTTTCTTAAAAGCATTTTCATCGTCTTTTTGTTTTTTAATGCTTAATTTTTTGCTCAAGTGGAGTTCTGTGCATATATAAATATGGCAAAAGTAGCGTTTTCGTTAAAATATCCGAATTTCCGAAATTTTCCTTACCTTTATTATTGATACTATAGGTTTAATGAAATATTTTAGCCAATGTTAGTATTTTAATGATTTCTAGGTTTTTAAATCATAGATTTGATGTAAATTTAAGGCAAATAGTGTCAAAAAATACCAAAGGGCGAAGATGGCGCATGGATAATATTGATGTCAGTGCAGAACCTCTGACCGGGAAGTTCTAGTGTTCGAGCTCGGATGGTGGCAGGTTCGAAATTAGGTAGATGGCTATGTCGAATTCAGTCCTTGGAACTCAGTCGTGGAAGAGAATTCTAGCGGCCGGCTGCGCTGATCTGTAGTTTCGGGTGGTTTCTCGGAGCAACACCAGGCGAATGTCGAGCAATACCTTAACAAACGGACTACGGACCTTGAGCGATCTTTCATTCCTCTTCCTTGTGTTATCTTCAGCCCCGGCTCCAGATCTCGCCATTCAGCGAGAGAAGATCATCATCACCTCCTCGCAGGGAAACATCCACTATACTTACGGGAGTCAAAAGACCGTGTCATTTGACGCGCCCGGAAACAAAATTATCAATTGCTTCACATTTTTTCTTTAAGCGTTCCGTATGAATATAGAATCATGTGCGACTTTCAAAAAAATTTATTCACATAGAAAATATGTCAGTTCAGAAAACGGGACTCTATATATATATATATATATATATATATATATATATATATATATATATATATATATATATATATACTCGAAATAAGTTGTAGTTATTTATTTTAACTTTTCAGTGTCTTTGAAGGAAATATTTGTTATTTCGATGTATAAAAAAGCACTTGAAAGTAAGAACGAAGAATTGCGAAAGTGCATTTAGTCTTTTGATTGTCAATTACTCTTAAAAAACTGCCTCGTAATAATGTGAATAACAAATGTATATATAAAATTATTCTTTTCTACTCTGATGCCCTTTTTTTAAAGTCTGTTTTACATTTTTGTCATAGCGCAATATTACATACAACATTCAGTACATGAAAACATTCTTATAACAATAAATAAACTTGAAATGTTTGATTTATGGATTTTTAACATCATTCTATAGAATGTTGCCTGAATGATGCATATTTTGCTTTCGGTTTGTTATTTAAAAATTGTGTGTATTTAAAATTTTTAATTTACGTTTAAAACCCCACCGTAGTAGCATTACGTGAACAAAGTTTTAACATCCACATACGAGAGTAACATTCGTTGTTCCGGGAGAGATGGCTTAGGTCATCAACTGATGTCACTGCAGTCCCTCTGACCGGGAGGTTCTAGGTTAGATTCCCGACGGTGGCAGGATTTTCGACACTAGCTTGTCAGCTACGTCGAATTCAGTCGCTGTTTGAAGGAGAATTCTAGCGGCCAGCTGCTCTGATCGGTAGTTTTCCGTGGTCTCTGTGATCAACACCAGACGAATACTGGAGCAGTACCCTAACAAACGGGTCACGGACCGCACGCGATCTTTCCTGCCTCTTCCGTGTCCTATGCTCTCCCCTTACACACACATACACTAGCATGCACTAACTACCGCATATGCCGCGAGACCGGTCGGGAGCTTAGAGCTTGTCCTGGCTGGGGCGGTACCCTGTTAATGGGAGATACCTGGTTGGGAAAGAATCCGCTAGTAGACGGTAGGTCGGCACCGGATCTCGCCAGACAGTGAGGGAAGACCACCGCCACCTCCCGAGCAAAAACACGCACTACACAGACGGGAATAATGACCATAGTAGTTAACGCGCCCGGAATCACTGACAATCATTCAATCAACATTTGTCGTGATAATCTGATAGAAATCTCTGTCTGTCAAAATTCTGTATCTGCTGGCCGCACATTGGTCCTTGAACACTCGGGGCTCATGAAATACACACGTGTGCAAATAGCGGTTCATGCTGACCCGGGCAGCGAATATATTTTTAGGACCACTAACGCTCAACAAACTGAAAAAAAATAAAGACTAATGACAATATGATTAAAATTAATTAAACACATTTTGTTCCTCGTGGCGGGCGGAAAGGTCCATGAGCCTGTAAATTACAGTATAATGAGTGGCACGGAGCAACGTTTGTAATTGAGAGCAAAAAATCTGAAACTGGCTGTTGCCTCGTTCGTTCGGATGGCTCGCTCGATTCCCGTCCGTTCCCGCTGCCATTGTCGCCTACATCATCATTCCGCTGTTTCCGGGCTGTGTTCGCTGCACTCGCCGCCAATTGGGAATACGTTGTGTGGGCGTTTGCCTTGTTACACGTCGTATTTGCTAATAGTATGCGCGGTATTATGTTGTGATTTGAACACGTTTCCGGATACACGATTGTCATTGATTTTGTTGTATTGAAAAAAAGATTTTACCTAGTTGCTATGTAATTGGAAGCGACGTATTTGGAATGTGACGTAACTACAAGCAAAATATGCCGTAAGCGAGATTTAGCAGAATAGCAATGTTTTTACCCAGCCGCCACCTTGATGGTCTCGCGTGCAATGACAGAATATTTTGAATATCCCCGACCTCGTATGAATTTACATGTTTATTTCTGGAAAGAAAATTGAATTTTATTCTTTTTCTTCGTCTTGTATTACCATCAACTTCCATACCTGACATATATGGAGATGAACGGAGATATTCTTGTGTTGAACAAAATCGGTTACAAGAGAACTTTTGTGAGATTCTTACTTGCCCGGGAGACGCCACGTCCTATGCACAGTTGCCAACGTGTTGCCCGTCGCACTGCAACCTTCCTCAGGGCGAAATTTACGGAGGAGATGGAAATGTTCCCTTCAGAAGCGTCATTTAACAGTCTAAATATTCCCCAACACACACTCTAGTTGTTCTCAGGATCAAACGTTTGACCCCCCTCCCGTTTAGATCCTGGGTGATGATGCGAACCGATGGTAGCGTGCTGGTAACGTCTGTATTGCTCGTTTCCTGTAAACACTGTGCCCTAGACAGCCGTCAGGTTTCCGACTCACCAACACGTCGAGGAAAGACCTTTTACCCTCCTTTTCCATCTCCTCAGACGACTTAATTTTGGGGTGGGAGTTATTGACGTACTGGAGGAAGTCAGCTTAGGTGTGAGGTCTGTGGGGAACACTACCAGCGTATCATACACACATACCGGAACCACAGTGTTGTTTAAGTGGGGTACTCCCTTAAATCTACAACCAGCATATGTATTTGGCGTCCTCTTCCAAATTGCTTTATTTGTTGGTATTATCTTTTCAGGAAGGAAAGATAACATCAACATGTACGGTGTAACTTGTATTTGCAACTTTTCTAGTCGAAAATGGATGGACTAGGAGATGAAATAGGGAAAATATTGGATGTAAAATGAAAGAATGTCAAAAAGGTTTAACTTCGTGTAGAAAATGTTTAAAAAGATATATCTGTTTTTATTCGTTACCTCAAATTTCACAGATAGTAAAATCATTAAAAAAAATAGCTATATTATAAGCTGATATATATTTAAAGCTGAAATTCACGTATTAAAATTATATATATATATATATAATTATATATATATATATATATAATCATTTCGTCAAAAAATTACATATATCCCTGATTTATTAGCAAACTCGTGTACGAAAACAATCTTCTTCTTCTTCTTCTTCTTCTTCTTCTTTCTTTCATTCTTTCAAGAATAAGGTATTAGTGCCTAATTCCGCATTAGCGCCTGTTCCGTCTTAACCTGCACCTCCACACCATCTCTTCCTTGGTCTTCCGACAACTCTTCGTTCTTTCGAATATCTTTGTGTCGTGAAATTCTTTCGAATATCTTCTAATCGTGGAATTCTTTCTTCAACCATTCTTTCAGCATGGTGCGTCCATAATTCCCTCTATTCTTCTATCTTTTCATTTAAATTATATATGACCAGTTCTTTTCAGACATCTTCATTTTTTATATGGTTTTAAGCAGCCTTTAACATTCCTTAGAAATCTCATTTCTGCTGCTTGAATTTTGCTTTGATCTCTCATTTTTAATTATCTATGATTCGCTTCCATACAAGAAAATTGGAGCAGCCATTGTCTTATAAAATTTATTTTTTGTCTATCCTTGATTTATTGTGAAGTTTTGTTTAATATTCCATTCACAGATTGAAATTTACACTATTCGTTTTATTTTCTGTGTCTTTGGCCCAACTGATATCACAACCAAGATAATTAGAATTGGAAATTCGATCAATCACTGTGCCAATTACTGTTTTTGAGCGAACGGAGTATTTACAATAATGGACCATAACTTTAAGTCTTCTTTTTAGATATTGGAAGATTATACTCATTTTCACCTAGTTCATGTAGTTTATGTAGAGCTCTTTGTAATTCTTCTTCCCTTTCTTGCAATATTGTTACATCATCGGCGTAAAGAATAACATGTTTATTATTCTTCAACTGCATTTCAGGACTAACAGCACATTTCCATCTGTTAATTTGGTCATCTACATAAATATTAACAATAGTTGAAGATAAACTAGATTCTTGTTCAAGCCCCCCTTTTTGTTAAGATTTCTTCAATCTTCTTTTTCCCAGTATTTGTAATAGTTTTCATGTCTCTATATAAACTAAAACATGTTTATGAGATGTTCAGGATAGCCAATTACTCTCATTATATTCCATAGTTTTTGTCAATCAACACTATCAAAAGCTTTCTCGAAGTCGACAGACTATATGCGTTTCCATATTGATTTCTCGTCGTTTTTCTAAGACTTTTTAATACTAAAAATTTTGTAATTACACGAGCGTCCTTTTCTAAATCCAGACTGATCTTCCAGTAATTTGACCTCTGTAATAATATTCAATCAATCATTGATTATTTTTGCAAATTTCGTATAAGCAGCTGGCTGATACCAAGGTCATTTCCACAGTCGTTTCATCTACATTTCATTTTTTAAAAAATAGATATTACCTCTGACGTTTTCCAACTATTGGGTATCTTATAACTTCTCCAGCATTCATTATACAAATGATGCAGTCTAATTTCACATAGTGAGCTAGAATGTTTCAGAAGTTCCATGATCATGCCATCAGGACCAAATGCTTTCCTGTTCTTCATGCTGTTCAAGCCAACCTTCATTCTTCCAAGGAAATGGAATCAACCATAGTTTCAGTAAAGCTCTTCTTCTTCTTCTTGAGATTCTATGACTCCTGTACAACAGAGATTTGTATAATGTGCCTTTCATTGCTCTCCGTTTATTTTGTGTAAATCTGCACCATATTTCTCTTGTCTTATTTGTCTTAAAACTTTATAAGCGAACATTTGTCTTCCATCATGTTCTATGATGCTTATAAATCTGTCCCATATAGGTGGAACAATATGAATATTATTCCAGGAACAAGAGAAAACTAAAAAAATGTAAACATTGACGATCCTTTTCCTGTGAGGACTAAACAATATCCGAGCTTGTGGGAATTCTGATGTGGTAATTGTTAGGTGAGCACAGTGACGGCAAAGCCGATGACGGCAGAGCCGTCGAAAGCCGGCTATCTTAATGAAGCTAATATGTTGACGAAGATGACCTCTTTTATTTCTTCTAATATCTGAGCTGACAGAAGAGCCCAGTGCACAGTGCACTAGCGCATTGAGCCCATTTTCGGATGGCATCCAAAAAATCTGATCTGTAGGACATACACTCACAGCGTTGTGGCGCGGTGATATATCATCTCCAAGATGCCCTTCAAGCGCAAAAGGCTATGCGACTCTATTCGAGCATCAAAAAAGTTGAAGACGTTTTTTGAGAAAATCTTCAAATTGAATTGTTTAAATTGTGTCGATTACACCCAAAATTACTCTAAAACTATTCATAAATATTTTTTTAAAAATCTCTATTGTCAAAGATGTAATTGTTGGGTGAGCCAAACAGTTTTAAAATATTTTACATAAAGTGTTTTTCCTTGATATGATCAAGTTTGGACTCTCAAAATTTATGATAAAATTGAAAGGGAGATAAACGCATGGAATTGATTAGCTATGAATAACTATATTCCCCACTAAACTCTATAAAACGTGTACAGATAGTGAAGCTACATTTTTCGATTGGGAAAAATCCTGTGTGCGATTTAGTCGCCAGTGTTGTTCACAGACAGGCTGATATAAATGCAATTTTAAAATCCACATTTTCAGTATCAGGGTCGTAGGTATTCGGTATCAAATGTAGTACATTCACGACGAAACTTCACCATACACATCTGCCTACATCCATGGTTGGTGTTATATATTGTGTATGTTTATGCCGTATGTGATACTTACAAACATTGAAGATAAAGTTTTTGGACTAAAAAGTAACGTTTATTATTAAATGAAACTTAAAATAACGAGAAAATACAGAAAAAATATGTTTCTCGAAGGGACATAAATTTCGGAATAAGCGCGAGATCTCGCAATACAAAAACTTTCGAACTAGCGTCCTGCTTTTCTCATGTGTCATCGTTCTTCCGGTCAACGACCGTTTACGGAAAGACACGCAGTCGAAAGGAAGATATTCGAAAAGACTCGAGCCTAATTGAAAGGAGCCCACCTGGTGGGCATGCTCTTCCAGCTGTCCCCGAGGCTTTCCCAAGCACCTGGGCACGGCGCTTTACGGGTGCGCAACGTTTGCACTTGCGGCGACCAGCGGTGTCTACGATTACGGACCGGCAGAGGTGGCTCAGGGCATCAGCTGGGGTCACTGTACTCTGATCGGGAGCTCCCAGGGTTCGAGTCCCGACGATGGTTCGATTTTCGGTGGTTAGATCGCTAGGTTGAATTCACCCGGCCTGGAGGAGAGTTCTAGCGGCCAGTAGCTTTGATTAGTTTTCCGTGGTTTCTCCTATCAGTACCAAGCGAATGCTGGAGCAGTATCATAGCAAACAGGCCACGAACCGCGCGCGATTGTTCCCTCTTCTTCCTTGTCCTTTCTTCACTCCTTACATAGCACACTTGTGTTGGGAGACCAGTAGGGAATTTAGAGCTTATCCTAGATAGGGCGGTGACCCGCTGAAGACACCTGGATGGTGTTAACTCCGCAAGCAATAGGTCGGCGCCAGATCTCACCATCCTGTGGGAGAAGAACATCGCGCGTAATATAAACGTGCATTACACTTTCGGGACCAATGACCATAGCAGTTGACGCGCCGAGATACACGAAATAAGCAATCATACTGATTTCGCCTTCGCGTACTTGAACACTGCTCCAAGCCTCTGCGCTATCAGCGTTTTGTGTTATTATTTATTAATTAATGCATCATTATTTCAGATTGTTTGCAAATCGTGTAGATGAGACTTAAACGAAGTATGTATTTAAACTATCCATAATTGAATCGTTACACGGAATAGGACTCATCTTCTCTTCATAGGACATCGGTTTTCTAAATAATTGCAAATTGAAATGAAGTGAATAACCTTTTGCGTGAGCGATCATGAATACCAGGTTGAAGGTTACTCAGAAGTGATTTCATTCATTCAGAACGTCCATTCATTCAGAACATGGAGCCATACACGTAAAATCAATACCGAATACCTGGAATGTTCACGGAATACTTTTTACTTTTTAAATTTGTTAAACAGCGTGAACAAAGGGAAAACTTTTCGACCTTGATTTGCCTCGCGAAAGCACGCAATTCCCATTATTATCGTGAATAGAATCGACGAGCGTGATTTCAATTCCAAGAGATAAAACTCGCTTAGAGAACTAGAGAAGAAATTACCGTGTTTGTGGTAAAATATATCGTGGTTCGCAAATCTTAGGCTATTTCTTGAAAATAAACATTTCATAAGATTATGAGAGGATTGTTTATGTTTTAATTGGATTGGTTTATATTTATTAATTGTGACATTAAGTATGGGAACTTGGTGATAGAATACCTTAACTGAATATTAATTCAGCTTTCCATTGGCCAACAATAAGATATTTTCAATATATTTTTGTAATGTATGTATAATTCTACAAACTAGTGGTTTTAGAAAAGCATTCAATGAAAATCAGACCTGCGCCATTTTTATAAGCCTGCTTTGCTTTATCTTAAAAACATTTTAAAGAAAATATTGAAGATAGTTGTGAGAGGCATCTAAGAAAATTCCAGAATCAGAAGGAAATCTTTTGGGAAAAGTATTAGTACATTCTTTTTGTCACTATACTACCTAAAATGCTGTATATGAGCGAAATTGCTGTACTATTGATTCAATTGCTGCACTGTTGATTCTGGTATGGTTTTCATAATCGTTGTTGCTTCATCTGCTAGCAGATTGGATCGCATTTTTACAGTGACATATTTTAGTATTTTCTGTCTGAAAATTCACTTCTTCAGAGTAAGGTTTGAGAACATGATAATTTGTGGAATACTTTCTTATTGCCATTGAATTATTTTATTCTTGCAAGCTACCTTCTGTTTTATTTAGGTATTTTTATAATTGTAAGAAACTAGCACTTTCCCTCCGATTAAACCTCACGTAGTTTAAAGTATGTTTAATCTCATTACACGAATGCAATGACACTAAGGTTTTTCGAGGAACCAGTGGAGTAGACCCAGCAATTCTCCGTGAACCCCTTCGTTGTTACAGTAGGTCGCTGCAAGCTTGCCAATTGATTTTGTGTTATATTGTTAAACAATATTAAAATGTTGATGGTAATGAATTCTAAACTTTCAAATGTCACATCGAATCCATTTCGCTGTTATCTAGATCTCATACCTGCGTTTACCGTATTCATTCGACTTTCGTTCGACCTCGGCAGGGTTTCAGAATGTTGGTGTTTTGGTGATTTGTCATTAGCGGAATTCCAAATAAAATAATCAGAGGCGATGTCGTTGCCAACATTATTATTTAATGAAAGATCAGCTTTGGATGGCTTTGGTATCATTGTCAGTTACCTGCTGTTCGAAAGCCAGAAAATGACTATGTAGTCGTACGTAGTCATACCAGTAGTCGTACGAAGTATATTTCTGGCTTCAGAAGAGCAGGTAACCGACGATGATGCCTAAGCTATCGAAAGCTGCTCTTTCATTAAATAATATTAATTGTTATTAATAATTAAATACTATTACATAATAAAACAATTATGTATGTATTTGGCGTAATTGGGTCAGTAGTCGGAATTCACCGGCCAGCTACCGGTGTCCTCCTTGCCTGGGCCAAGATAAATTCCCATGCGTGGGGATAAGAGCGACATGAGGCGAACATGACGTATTCTCTTCACCGTAACTAGCAAGATCCGCCTGCTTGAGCTTTTCTTCTTCACACAGCTATAGAAACTGGGACGATTTTAAAGGAAAGCTACAACTCTATTTTTGCCTCGACCGGGAATCGAACCCAGGGACCACAGCACGGGAAGCTAGTACGCTGCCCATGTGCCATCCCAGAGGCAATAAAACAATTATTATTACTAATATTATTAAATAATGCTGTTGGCAAAGACAATGCCTCAAAATCTTTTATTTCATAAAGTTGCTTGAGTGAGTTTAACATCAATGAGTTTGCGGCCCGGGCCCGTGTGGTTAGCGGTCAAAACACTCGCCATCCACTTATGGAATTGGGGCTTATTTCCTGGACGATCCATGGGATTCGTGATAGAAAAATCGGGTTCGCGGTTGATTTTAACCTGGTTTTCCAATTTTTTCTGCCTCTCATTTCAGTAATGCTTCATTATCAGATATTTTCATAGTAATCGGTCCATCAAATCTTTCATCCACTCCAGATATGGCCATACGGCTTGGACACTCGTATTGGAATAAGCAATGTGGCTCCTGCGGGAATCGAGTTCGGACGTCGATTCCCTCGTCATTTCTCCCATTGTGCCGGAGCAGCACCTTTTACAAAGAGCCACGGACCGCGCGCAAAGGGCCGCGACCCTTCCTATCCCCCGTCGCCAGTGCTCATAATAGTTGATGTGCTTTAAAACCACAATCAAATGAAACCTTATCCCCCGTCAGAGTCCGGTCAAATAGTTCCCCTCTAAAGCAACACATACATCAGCCCAAGTCGTAAATCTGTCGCTGCCACTACCCTGTTGCCTGTATTGACGGAACAATGTAGCAGGTAGCGATGACGACAGATTTATAACATATAATGAGGGGTGCCAGCCGGGCTCGCCGCACATTCGTGCCGCACTCGTATATGGCCACATTAAGGGGTTGTTCTCACTTGCACCACGCCTGCTCGCTCTAGTTCTGCATTCTGACCGACTCAATACAACGTTGACTTTGAAGAATTACCTGGGTTCAGACGTGGGGTGCACTAGAACCTCGTTGCCCATCGTTATCACCGTGCTACCTCCATCATCACCGTCCTTACGAGTGCAAAGAAGTACCGGTAGCGGTAGGTATATATCGACCGGGAGCGGTAGCTCAGTGCATCAACTGATGTCACTGAAGCGCCTCTGACCAGGTGGTCCTAGGTTCGAGTCCTGACGGCGACAGGATTTTCGACACTAGCTTTTCAGCTAGGTCGAATTCAGTTGCAGTCTGGAGGAGAATTCTAGCGACCGCGCTTCTCCGATCAACACCAGGCGAATGCCGGAGCAGTGCGCTACCAAACGGGCCACGGACCGCGCGCGATCTGTCCTTTCTCTTCCTTGCCCTATCCTCTCCCCTTACACATACACACACTTACACTAACATGCACTACACTACCACATATTCCGGGAGACCAGTCGGGAGCCTAGAGCTTGTCCCGACTGGGGCGGTGCCCCGCTGGTGTCCTGGTTAGGGGGAAACCCCACTAGCCGACTGTAGGTCGGTGCCGGATCTCGCCATCCAGCGGTGGAAGATCACCGCCATCTCCCGAGAAAAAACATGCACTACACTAATGGGACTAATGACCAAAGCAGTTGACGCGCCCGGAAACACGAAAAAGTCAATCATTCATGAGAAGCCCATGCTTACTCATCGTATGCGTGCGGACAGAAGGACGCTAGGTGGTCGTGGTCCCTGTGAAAATTGTTAATAGGGCCCTGTAGCCTTACACAGTGAACAATTTTATTAAATATATTCAAGCCCTGATTTTCCTTTTTTTGCGAACTGACAATTTGGAGAATCGTTATAGATTTGGGAAAGTCACAAAGTGACATCACTGTAAATGGTTCTACACAAATCAAATGTATTTATTAATTTATCGTTATGGTTAAAATTACATGTTTTGTGGTACGTTTTATTTACTACTAAATTATGTCGTACGCAAGAAAAAAGTTTAATGGAAAAGGGGGCCGAGACACACAGTTGCCCCCCTCTCTTGTTTTAGGCTGCACACGCCTATTCTACTCATTCTACTAGAGCTTCCTCCCCCTCCCCAGCTTTCCCTTTCGTCCTACGTTCTATTCTGCTCACCTTCCAACCACCCCATCGCCCACTTCTCTCCCTCAGTCGCGGCCCCTCACCATTCCCCCTTTTAGTTCTCGCACCTCCCCCCCCCCCCGGCCCTTCCCGCAGCCCGCGCGCACAAAAGAGCAGGCATGCGTAGCCACGAATAAACAAAAGCTCTTTTTATTCGGCGTGGCTGAAATGCGCGCGCGCGCGTGTGTGTGTGTGTGTCTCCCCGTGGTGTACGGGCCCCGCAACGCGCCCTCCCAAATTTTGTTTCCTGGAACTGCATTCCCATTGGCGCGTTCCAATAGATAGCGTGTCACAAAGGCGACAATGCTTCGCTCTTTTTTTTGTCAACCCGCCTTTTTCCCCGCGCCGGAGGAGGTAACTTAGGGAAAATACAAAACAATCCGCGCCAGAATATTACCGATGACGAGACGCTTTCGGTGCGAGCGGGCTGCGGGATATCGCCCGAGGGAGGCTGACTCCATGGGGGTGCTAAGCCAGGCGCGAGGGGCTTTCCGTCGTTTAGATTTTATTAACATGAGGCAAACTGGAAAATTGTTTGTGGCGTTGCGTAGACGTGCAGCCCGATGAATCTACTTCAATGTTATCGGTAAGCCACTTGAAGAATGTTTATTATAGGAGTGCAAATGCTGAGCTACACTCTAACATTGCTCCTGATTGCAAATTTAAACTACTATTGAATGTGTCGAGATATTTTATCTAGATTAGCAAATAGAGAACAGAATTTTAAACTTGGTTTTACAAATACTATAAGTTAATGGAAAACAACTTGAAATTCCTTTAATTTACCGGTTAAATAAAATAATTATGTATGTTTCAAGATTTCTCCGTGTTCTTTAAAGAGTAATATCCTTTTCTTTAATCGCGTATGATCGATCTGCTTTCAAGTAAACATATAACTCAGAATCCTTAGAAACGAGTAATATTTATATGAAAAATAGTTACTGACAGGAAGAAAAGAAATGTAATCACATACTGTGAGGCCCAAATATTCCGTTTAATGTTGTATCAGCTAAGTGATAACATTGTATAACCCGACCAAGCGGAGTGTAGGACTGGCGATGAGGGCAGCACTGCGCTTTGTTTGGCTTCGGAGATACAGTAAAGAGACAGAGTTATTGGTGTACTTAGTGCAACTGAAAACGGAATCACTGATCTAGGCCAAGGCCCCATATGTATGGCCCTCTTATAATGTCATCTTATGTTCAACAAAACTCGCGACAGTCCATTTACAATCACGGGGATGCTGAGGCGTTCGAGTTAATTTTAATAAATATTGATAACGATTTGCAGAATGGAAGTATGTTGAGTCCCTAAAAGTAACTACATATTCCAGTCATGCTACACTGCAAATTCCACAACATGAGTTCATGATATTATTCGATTTATTGAAGAACATCCAGATTTTTTTTCTTTGACTTCCAGATTCCCATAAAATACAACCTAATGGAGATGTATTTCAAATCGTTAATTAGTGATTAAATTATTAAGTGCTTTCTGTTTGATTAACGTAATGTTTCTATGAAAAATTATCTGAAGAAAAACTAATTTGGGTAATTAATTAGCGTTACGTACTACGTTATGCATAAATGTTTTATTACTGTGGAAGAAGAATAGGAATACACCAGACAGTACCACCTCGGAGTTCAACGGGCACCGCAACTGTCGCCATTATTAGTTCTCAGATACGCCGATCTCTCTTCAGTCCTACACTTCGCTTCTTCGGGTTATACCTCCCGTTTCACGTTGTAAATATATATAAATAACTTTAATATTCATCAAGTCAGTGACTTAAGGTGAGAAAAACAGGAGAACAATGTAGTGGATAGCGCTAGAAAGTCGTGAAAAATCTAAACAAATGTAGAGGACAATGTTGGAACCCATTTTAAATCGGACTTAATTATGATCATGAGTTTCCTGAGAGTTGTGTAACTATTGTAAGCAATGATTTCAGCTTCCTTGGAAGTCACAGTTCCATGGGCGTATCATTAGCAAACAGGCCAATCGGCACAATATCACTCGAGCAATCGAAAGTAAACAAGACTTCGGGCGTGGAAACCTACCACTTCTTTGCTTCTGCAAAGTGCCAAGGCCTCCTAAGGACGATTACTACATTCATCTGTGCTAAGACATATGGGTATACGTACCATACTTATGAAGAATATTTATGAGATTACAATGTTTTTTGTTTTTTTTAAACTGTCGAGTTTTAGAAGAAATTAAAAAAATAAAAATAAAATAGGACAAAATATTCGTTTTAAAAAAGTTAACTAATTTAATACGCAACAATACAATATACAGTTCCACGCGAAATCGCGCAAATTTAAGGAAAATTTGACCTTGATGTCCCAGACTTTTTTTCTGTGGAGAATATAAGCAAAAATATGAAACGTGCACACACTTTTTCCCCAATACTATTTTTCGCGAGGATATTAATTTTCAAAATTTTCGAAAAACTGTACGCATCTCTAAAGTCAATCATTTTAACTTGTGTAGTAATTCTGACAGAAATTTATTATTTTGCGATATTAAAGAATAAAATATGTTATTTTATTTTATGTATATATTGAATTCGTTAACTTTTTTAAAATGCATTTTTTGAACTATTTTATTTTTATTTTTTAAATTTCCCTCAAAACTCGATAATTTAAAAATTTGTAACAAAACATTGTAATCTCGTAAATATTATACATAAGTTTGAAAGTGGGACACCGAGATGGTTCTGAGAAATTAAATACAATTGAAATATGTACATGCTCTTTTGCTGTAGCGTCTGTGAGAGCGTCACCCTTAAACCACATGCCGGTCAGTAGTTGGCGATTACCGTCAATATTCTTTCACAAAACAATAAATAGAAATATCCCTTCTCATCGTACTACGTGCCGGAAACATACATATGACTCTTATTACCCATTGAATTCCAATTAAAAAGTGTCAAACGGATTCAATTTAGTTTTAAAGGGACGGAATATTTATATGAATCAAGAGTATATGATATAGTTAATTAAATTGATATTTCTTTTACTTCACGTTAGAGAGAAAATCGTTTATTGACTCTTTCATAATGACATAAAACTATGTATTTTCTTTGTGCCTTCATCCGTTTTTGTTTTTGTTTTTTTATTATATCACTGTTACAATACTCCTCTTTCAAAGTATTGTTTAGCATTGCTAAAAATATGAGGGTACTGTTCTTCACATTATTTTCAGCCCACTTAAATAACTTCCTGGATAAATTAATAGGTTCCTGTCAGGATTGAAGGCTAGCTATTAGTGAGAATATTATTATAGTTGCTCCACCCACCCACCCACCCACTCCGTCGCAAGGTCCCTTTCCATAAGACGTTGCGAAGCGAAGAAATGGGATTCTGCCACTCACATTGAAAACATCTTTGTGGAACTATAAACTCGCTTTGTTTTGTAATACTAGGTACTGACCCGATTCGAAAAATATGTCTCTTATCACTGCAGTCATCTTACTTGAAAAGTGTTTTGAGATTACACTCAAAAGGGTGAATTGAATTCGTGTCGCGTTTCATGAATCCAGAAAATAAATAATTTTTCGGTGTTTAAATTCTTTGTTTTCTGTGAAGAATAGCAGAAAGGGATGCAGAGTAGGTAAGTCATTAATTTACACCGATCTCTGTATTTTATCTGCAAGTTCAAAAGAATAATTTTGTAAAAAATCACCCTGGACAATGAAAACTCCAAGCGTCAAATTTTATTTTTCTCTTGTGAAGAGAGCAGTGCACGCTTATTCATCATTGTCACTGCCCAACATATTTGCTGCATTAATAAGTACTAGTAGTGCCCGTGCGAATAATTCGCACGGAGTTCAATATTTTTAAAATTCCCTTAATTACAATTTTCTTTTATTTATACTGGAATTTCATTTTTTTTATGTATAAAATTTTTAGCCACTGCATCTAATTCAATATTGTAATTTAAGAGTTTTATCACAGCAGAATGTACTAATTTTCTTTAACTCAAATTCTCTGTAGGACACTAACAAATCAAAATGTATGAATAATGGGACTTGATATAATTAATTCTTCCCAAATACAATAATTTAAGAATAAATCAATTCAAAATATCAATAACATTCATGATAATGTTGACCAACACGATCAAGAACAGGACAAAATATCAATAACCTTTATTATTGAAAATTACAATCCATGTTCAAAAATCTATCACTAAAAATAAACTATAAAAACCAACAAACAAACAAAATTGCCACAATAAATAAATAAAGCCTTTCTTGCTCGCGAGTGAATATAACTTACCACTTTCATTGAATTGGTCCTTCCCTTCAAGAATGGATATGAACACATTTATTAATAACCTTGCTTGTGAAAATGCTAAATAAATGTGGAACAGGCATAGGTAAATAAATACTAATTTGAGAAGAAAATAAATAAAATTTAATACACCAATAAAAATAAAATTTATACACTATAAAATGTACACACTATAAAATTAACATCATTAAATTTAACAAACAAATAAAATTTCAGGTCACTTCCCTCAATGTAATATTTTGAGTGAATAACTTGCCATTTTCTTTGAATTGGTCCTTCAACAACAGAAATGAACACATTTCGAAACGACCTTGCTCGTGAAAATGCTACATATAGCTGGCCAAGTGAGAAAACAGGCGTAGGTAAATAAATACCAACTCGCTCAAGTGTCTGTCCTTGTGACTTGTTAATAGTCATAGTGAAGACAATTCTTAGCGGGAATTATTTTCTACACAACATAAATGGAAGGCTTAAATCAGAAGGACATAACTGAATTCTGGGTATTAAAACGGTCTTCCCTGAATCAATAACTACTGCAGAAACACAGAGGTCATGCAATGCCTTCACAATCATGCGCGTTCCATTTACCAAACCTTCTCTAACATTTAAATTTCTTATTAACATCACAATTGTGTTAATTTTCAGTGTAAGAATATGAGGTGGGAGACCTGATGGAGTTAAACTATTCAAGAATTCTAGAGGATATAACTGGGCAGAGGAGTGATCTTCACTTTCAACACAGTCAATACTATAATATGTTTTAGAAGGACCTTCCACCAAATTTTCAACAATGTCTTTATTAATTTCTGAACAATAGTCATTTTTGTGCACAGTATTGCAACATTTGTTAGAGCGTCAATATTTGTTTCATTAATTTTGTTGGTAAGAAATACATTGCTTATTAAGTCATCGTAATTGCATATACACTGTGAAGGTATTTCCACCAATTCATCTTGTAAGTGGTGAGATGCCAATGTTCCAGTTCCTAATTTTAATAACCACTCACTAAATTCTTGATCAGCAGCTGCTCTAATATTTTCTGTAAGTTTTCTTTTTTTAATCAACTTCCAAAATAAACAATTTTTTACACAGTTTTCAACAATGGATAAACGGGCACCACGTCTAATAACTGGAAGGGTCCGTCTAAAATCTCCTCCAAACAGAATAACTTTCCCACCAAACAACAAATCACATTTCATGATATTCTGTAATAATTTATTACAGACAATTAGAGCATTTTTGGAAACCACTGATATTTCATCCCAAATAATTAGTGATGCTTTTTGTAAAACCTTTGCTTCCACAGAATCTTCTCTGATTTTGGCCACAGATGATTCATGAATAGGAACTGGTAATTTAAAAAGAGAATGCGCAGTCATACCACCCTCCAATGTAGTAAACTGAAATTGTCACGAACTGCCAAACGATAGCAATAGTACCGCAGTTGTGTTGTTGAATTCCTAACTGCAGTTCTATATATATCAACATGCTGAATGCCTGGCTGCCATCCTGAATCACCACAGGGAAACAGGAGTGGATAGCTCATAGGGTCAACATGAGGATTCATGTTCGATATAATGGAAATTCTCTCTGAGCTTTTTGATCTTACTACGAAGTCAAATTTTCCTGGTTCCTCCCCCTCATCAAACATAAAGGCTGCAGCTATTTCCTCCGATACTGGAATATTGTACCGACGCTTATCAAATGAATATTCCAAGGAGAATTTTAGCTCCATATTTTGAACATGATCCGTAATGTCCTTCATGTGTTGAAAAAGCTGAGCATAAGGATTTATATGGAGAATAATTTCCTGTAAATTCTGCATAATATATCTATCACAAAAACGATTTTCATGCCTATCTATACGTTTTTTACGGCTTCACTTGCATCTAAAATGAATAAACCTGCATATGATGGCTGAATGTTATTTTCTGGAATCAAAGGCCCAACAGCATGATATATCTGTCCATGAATTTTTAGACAATAAGGCCCCGACCCTCATAAATGAACAGCATTTAACTGAACAGATGCAAAAGCCAGAGCATTATTATACTGCCGTATGTTTTCAAGATAATTTCTTGTTGTCGAATCATTTGCTTCGATTAGCTCTCTAAGAAACTGAGGCACGGCAATTGGTGGTAATTTTATTTTCCCCTTATGGCAACATATAGAAGTATTCTGCTCACCTCGGAAAAGTTTTGCAGAACAATGACAACATCTATAGTACATTCCACCAACACTGAACAATGGAACTTCACTGTCAGATTTATATATTCTGGCAGCATCATAACTAAGTGCGGTCTCTGCTTGCACTTCTATTGCGACGGATGCCATGCGTTTCATCTGCTTGAACTTGCATGTTCATTTGACAGAGCCCGCCTTTCCCGTTTTCTTCTGTCTTCTCTTTCCAGTGTAAGAGGTCTTTTACGTGGCATATTTGTCCTAAATAAAAAAAAACATCTATGAACATTGAGGATTTAATGTTAATGGAACTAAAATGTAATTCTTAAAATCATAATACATAGTGCTATTTAATTTGCAGAATTTTATCTTGAATATATTTAATAATCAGAACATATATCTCTAAACTAACCTTTATTTCAAGTCCCTCTGCGCTATTTAAATGCACCAAGATGTAGGCAGAATGAAGGTTGAACCTATCAAAACAAAATATGGGAAATAAAATTGTTGCAAAAATGCTTGCTTATATTATAAATAACCGCAAAATAGAGTGAAAACAGTTAATTTAGGTCTGAAGAATAACAAATACAAATATATTAGAAAGAATTTGAAGAGAAAAAGAAACTTTTAAAAGAAATAGAATCTTAAGAAAAAATTTTTAAGAGATTATCTAACATTACAAAAATAACTTTTAGTCCTAAAAAATAAATAAAAAGACATTCATGAACATTGAGGATTTAATGTTACTGGAACTAAAATTTAATACTTAAAATCTTAATACATGCAAATAACAGGAATTTCGAAATTCTTATGGGCCAAGATACAAACGACTGTGGCACTCGTTAGTGTAAAAAAAGATAAAAGTGAGCCATACAAACAATGTAATCTACTGCACATCTTGGAGTATGTTGGCATAATGCAATTGACTTGCAATGTAATTGGATATTACTAACCTTTAACCACTGGTAAACCGCACTGCACGCACATGAAACTATGCTATTCTGCTGCACCAAGATGGATGTAGAATTAAGCCATGTGCTCGTAAAAATTTCTTGTACCTACCAATTCAAAATATCAAATATAAGACACTAATATAAAAATTGCACAGAACTTATCTCTGCGTGCGATGTAATCGGATACAATATACTAACCTTCGCTGTTAGCCAAATTCGCTGCCACTTCTCTGTAACTAAATTCGCTGTTCAACCGCACCGAACCGCACACGAACACCAAATGTATTGGCGCTTTCAAAATTCGCTTTCAGCAGTTACAGGTTCGCCAACTTAAATTTTGCGAAGAACGTTGAGTTCTTGTAACAGTTATTTTTTTGTGAATACCTTATTGCACTTGGTTGTCAGTCTGTAACTCAGTAAACTTTTTTACATTCACAACTTTCATTGTTCAATTTGTTTATATTTGGCCATGCGCTCGGAGACATGGCGTTATAATAATGATATGCCGCAGGTTCCCCAACTCATATTTTGCGCAGGACGTTGTGTTATTGTTTTAATTATTTTTTTGTAAATAACTTTTTAAGAATTACGAAAATGCAAAACTGATTACAATTGCGGAAATAGAAAATTTTTTTACACCGATAAACACCCTGATCATACGAATACATCTAGTGGTTATCTATATCTCAGATCACCATTTTACTGTATTAATTATATGGATGGTCGATTTTCACTTTCTTGAAAAAACTTCACTTCGCTCGCAATAAGGAATTTTAAAAACTTGCTTTTCTAATAATATAACATTTTTGTCGGCAAACAGTCAATTATAAACTTCTCAAGAATGCTTATTGTAACAACCTAGGCGTACACTTCTTCTGCAATTATAGATTTTCATATTCAGAAAATGCAAATAATAGTATTGATATTATTGTAAGACTATCGGTTGTAGCTAACTTCACAGAACAACACACGTTTCGCGGATTTCTCTGTTTACACAGCTGTCTCAGTGTATCTGAAAAAAAAATGCTGCTCTGTTTCAGGCAGACCCTAGCAGTGTCAGTTGTTTCCAAATAAACTTAATAGTTGCATTTCTTGAGAAGACTTCTTCCATTTAAGACCGTATGCGCTTCTGAGATTCATAATATGACATAAGTCTCATGGCTGCTTCACAAGGTGCGATAAAAGAGTAGTAGGACTTATTTTATTAAAAATAATTTACTGCACATATCTGAACTAACCCTTAATAATCTTCAAAGTAGCACCCTTGGGCTTCGACCCACCGAATACAATGCGTCTGCCAAGCCGCAAAAATCCGGAGGTCATTGTCTGGAACGCTGTTGAGTCTCTGTTACTTTGTCCCTTCATGGGCAGTTTGAGGCGAAGGGTGTGAAGAACATTTGAGAAACAAATGAAAGTTTTGATTTGTACAAAATGATTTTCATGTAGATAAAATATGTTAGTGATGTTACGACTGTAGTTATTTTAAATTTTGTAACGAACAGAAAGATAATAGACTATAATAAATCACTTCAATAAGTGTAAATATGTTGTATAGGTTTCTTTTATATAGGATTTATAAACAAAAACAGCTTTAATTTATTATAGACAATGTATCACCTTTTTTTTTATTAATAGACTTCAATACGACGTTTCGAAATCATCCCTTGATTTCTTCTTCAGGCTAATACAACATACAAACAAAATGCATTATGCTACAATCATTGCTTAAATCTATAATTACAACATTTATAAAATAACCTCTAACAATAATATAAAAATTACTAAACATGTATAATACAAAAATTCACAGTAAAAAGCAAACTACATAATTCATCATTATAATAAAATTGAAACTTACCAACCTTGGTAATTACATGTCAATAATTGAAAAATACATAAATATAAGTTAAACCACACATCTTTGGGCTGAAATATGCCTTTGTCAACATAATAAAACATCCAAATAAACATACATTAAAAACTAGTTTTTCCCATCACACCAGAAGGGTGATGGAAAACTAATAACTTGGAAACCATTAACCTCTCATTATACAGTCTCCTTCCAAAGAACATGCACTCTATGTTTCACTCAGTGATTGTACAATACTATCATAACATCTTGTAAACCTATTTGACTCTATCATGGAATTTACAGTTTTATTATTTTTTATATGTAGAGTTTCTAAAATCAACCTTTTCTTCTTATTCTGTTCTATACATAAAACCTCAGTATTATCATAATCAAACCGATGTTGAGTACTAATGACATGATTGGATTGATTTCGAAACGCCGCATTGAAGTCTATTAATAAAACAAAATGTGATACGTTGTCTATAAAAAATTGAAGCTGTTTTTGTCTACACTTCAATAAGTGGTAGCAGAGCGTGCAAAATATAAGAAGAATACCATTTTGAAGTAGTACGTGCAAATTAAAAGAAGAAAATTTTGAGGTACATGATTTTAACATACTTATAAATTAATTAAACAAATAATAAAAATGGAATACATGACGAACCTAATTTAAGAAGAGACATTAAATGAAGAAAATTATTTAATATGGGCAAATAGATTATAATCTGAATTAAGTAGTTTAAAATTATAGAGAAAAATTATAGAAAATAGCGAACCACTAAAACCAATTGATATAACGGAGAGAGATTATAAAACCAAGATAAAAATAATGGTAGATTGGGATGACAATAACGCAGTAGCTAGAAACATAATGAATCAGATGATGGCAGCTTCGCAGGCTCTTAAATATTCTTCAGAAAAAATGCTAAAACACTTTGGTTTAAAATTAAAGAAGAAATTGCAGGGCAAAACAAAGATATACAAATACGTTGCAAAGTAGAATTAGCTAATTGAGAAATGAAAAAGAAAAAAATATGTAGATGATTATATAAATAGGGCATTAGCAATAAAAAAATTCACAACCGTACGGAGTCCAATTGAAGAAGATGAAATTGTTTCATTTACTTTAAGAGGATTAAAGGGAGAAGTTGATAATGATGTTAAAATAATGAAAACTAAAAAATTTAAAAATAAGTGACATTCTAATAATTCTAAAAGATTCTATAGAATTATTTAACAAAAGAAAAGAAGAAAATAATATTTTTGAAACTGCATCAAAAATTAATCATAAAAGTAATAGTAATGAAAATAAAATTCTATGTTATGAATGTGGAAAAATGGGCATAAAATAAAAGACTGTAAAAGTGATATAAAATGCTTTCATTGTGAAATATTTGGCCATAAAAAACATGAATGCTGATATAAAAATAAAAAAACATAAAATATATTCAAAAGTATACTAATATATAAAGGAAAAAATAAATGAAGCTACATTAATATCTAAACAAACAAATAAAATTAAATTTAATTTAATCTTGTTCTTTAATTAATTTGTTCCAAATTTAATCTGTTTGTTCAGTTGAATTTAATTCAGAGAAAAATGTTCCTTGTCAATCAACAGTGAAAATATTAATTCGACATTTGGTGCGAATAACACATTTTTTTTGCATTCTGATACTACAAGTCACACGTGCAATTATAAATATACGTTTTATTCATATAGAAAGGAAGAGAGATTAATTGGTTGCTAATTGTCTGATAATTCATTTATTAAGGTAATTGGTATAGGAGATGTGAAGTTACTGAATATGTATGAATATAACAACTTAATCCTAAAAAATGCTCTTCACATTCGAGATTTAGAATGTAAGTCGATTTCAGTATCAAAAATAACTAGCAATAATTATAATGTAGTTTTTGCTAGAAATAATGTTTTTCTGATCAATTAATTTAACAGAAAACGGCAACATTGCAAAAAAGAATGGAAAAAATATGTAACGGAAACCCAGATTATAATAGAAAATATAAAAATGTTGAATGAAAATAATTTGTGACTTCAGAGAATTGGTCACATTAAAAATCAAATGATAAGATTATTAGAAAGTGAAAGTGCTGTAAATGGTTTCTAAAAAGTAATGAATGATAAAGAGTGTGAATCTTGTATACTAGGTAAATTGACAAAAAAAAGTTATAAGTGTGTAAAAGAAGATAAGTCACAAAATATATTATAATTATGGTAGTAAAGATGGTAGTAAATATGTTTCAACAGTAACTGGTGATTTTAATGAAGAAATATTTATTACTCCAATTAGAAAGAAAAGTGACACAATTGAAGTTTTAAAACAGATTAAGAGAGGAAAAACAAACCAATAAAAATACATTAGGACTCAATGTGCTAAATACATACTAATTTAAAATACTTCAAATACCCAAAATACTGTAAATATATAAGCATTTTTTATTGTATATTTTTATTGTAACAATATATAGTAATTGTCAAATATAATACATTATTAGTTGACAGTTAAATTATTAGTTACAAAATTTCTGAACAATAACTGTTGTAACAATATGTATCTACATTTTCAAATATAAATATCAAAACTATGTCTAATACAAAGAAATGGTATTTCCTTCTAAAATGACTAATTTTTCAAACAAATCATCAGACAACAAACCCCCAGTTGGCGAATGTACCTGCAAAAGAAAACAGTCGCTCAACTGGAGTGGATGAACATAAACTTAAATGGAACCTTAAATCAAATCTTAAATGGAACGTCCATTTAAATGAATTGAACACAAAATTAAATTCATTATGCTACGCGTTCAGAAGTCTTGCAAATTCAGTCAGCCTTCATACTGTTCGTTGTGTATATTTCGCTAATGTTCTTTCCCGCCTGACGTATGGCATTATATTCTGGAGAAATACATCTTATAGCACCCAGACTTTTAGATTACAAAAAAGAATTGTACGAATAATAACCAAATCCCACCAACGTGATTCTTGTAAGCCTCTCTTTATTAATCTATGAATTTTACCATTACCTTGTCTGTTGATTTACGAAATAGTGGTTTTTGTCAAAAATGATTTGCTTAAGGACGGGAATATATTTTCAGAAAATGCCGATGTCTATTAGTATAACACTCGAAGTAGAAATTATATTCAACTGGTGACAGTATAAACAGCTCATTACAAAAAATTCACATACAATATATGTACATTATTTTACAACACTTTGCCAGATGACATTAAACGATTAAATTCCATAGAAAAGTTTAAATCCAAAGTGAAATCGTTTCTACTGTTTCTATGCAATTAGAGACTATACTGAGCTTAAGTAACATTAATTTTAACAGCGATATTTAATGCATTATTTACCATTTGGACTGTATAAATGGTAACAAGTATTGTACCGCAGCCCCCGTGTCAATGACCCCCATCTCGATCAGGTTTTCGGTCCAGTTTCCCTGATCCATTGAGCAAATGCTGAGATGGCCCCTTGTTTGCTTCTGGACATAAATGTAACTTCATTATCTGTGCACGTCTTCTAGAATTCAGTGGGAAATATATTTATACAAATTATCGTTTCCATGTTGACGCGGCAGGAAGTATTATTCCTTGACGGAGGACATCATGGATAAGAGCCCAAAATTTATTGCTTGTTTATCCTTGAGAAATAGATTTTATTACATGGGATCGTTTTTTTAATTAATTCAATATTCAAGTAGTATATGACTCAGTGTAGGAATCACAGAATTTTGAAAACGTGCAGTGAATTCACTTCTCCCTGTAGCACGTCATACACAGTTTTAACTGTTTTTGACGTAAAGTAAATAAATAGTGTTGTAAAGAATAATTAGTGTTATAACGAAAATTTTTTTATTGCCAGATAATTGTCCAGAATTTTTAAATATTTAGATTTATTATTGAAAAATGAAAATAATCCTAATTCGCAAGCTGAAAGGAGCCTTATTGTTTCAATTAGGTGCATTCACCATCAAACAAAAAGAAACTTTATTCTAAACTATCTTCTTCGTCTGTATTTGAAGTATATTAAATATTTATTTTTTAAATACACCTACTTTATGTACTTAAATACATCTCTAAAATACATACGAGTGAGATAAAATTAAAACATATCAAAAAACAGGTGTATCTTATGTCGATGGTATGTTATGTTAAAAATTATTAAGAAGAATACGTTGGTAATAATCTATATATATAAAAGAAAGTCGTGTTAGTTACACTATTTATAACTCAAGAACGGCTGTACCGATTTGGCTGAAAATTGGTGAGCAGGAAGCTTAGAGCCAGGAGACGGACATAGGATACTGTTTATCCCGTTCAACAGCGTTCGTGTGTGAGAACGCACGTTTTCTCACGTTTTCGCGTGATTTCGCGGGTTTTCGCACCTTTTCAAGTTTTTTCGCACGTGTTCATGCATTTTCGCACGTTTTCTCGCGTTTTCGGATCTGCTTATTTATTGCCTTTAACAGCCGGTCCCTATGATTACAGCATTGTATTTCTCTCTTAAACAAAAATCAATTCCAAAAAACGTTCTGCTACGTAATAGATTTTTTAATTACCTATTTAATATCAGAGCGTTTTTTTAAAAATTCTTCTTGGTTTGAGAGAAAAACACAAATCTGCAATTGCTTTATTATCACGAGTGCAACAAGGATAGTACAGTTTCTCACAGTGAGTGCGACACGAGAAAAAGATGGGACCGGCTGTTAAGGCGGAACAGAGTTCGCCGGGTCAGCTAGTATTTAATAAAAGCGAATGAAAGTTGGTGATTTTGTACGAAATGAGTTGCATACAAATAAAGTATGTTAGTGATGTTGCGACTACATTTATTTTAAATATTGTAACGAATAGAATGGTAATAGACTATAATAAATCAAGTCAACAAGGTGGAGCCACGTCTGGGCTATAGGGGCGTTAAGACTACGTGGCAATGCCGTACCGAACCACCCGCTTCTGCACCAACAGCGTAGAGTGAGTGACACGGCACAGTGTCGAGGTGGAAATTCCATGAACTCGTGATATGTGGTCAAACGCGATTGACTCGTTTTCGCAACTTACCGACCACTTCCGCGTCAACGTGTGCATTTACTGTTTGTTCAGGAAGTACAAACTCCATGTGGATGACACCAGGATGATTAAAAACCAGAAGCATTGTTTCACCCTGGATTTGCTCATCCAGGCCTTCTTCGGACGAGGAGACATGTCCATGTGTCATTCCGAGCTTTGGCGTTTCGTCTCCGGATTGAATTAGAAACACTAGATTTCTTCTCTGATAACCATGTTGACGAAAAAATTGTGTTTTCTCTAACACAGTTCAGAAGTTCTGTTGAAATTTCCACACTATTCGCTTTTTTCTTCATCAGTCAAGATTCTTGGCAAAAACTTCGCTCAAATTTTCCTCCTTACAAATCTTTAATGATGAGGCGAATAGATAACCGACAGTCAAAGACTAGAAGTTGTTTCATTTTTGTCACATTTTCGTCGAACCTTGATGTTGACGGGCGACCGGCGCGTTGGTCATCCTCGACGAGTTCCCTTCCCTTCCGGAACAACTTGTGTCACTCAAAAACTCTTAAGAGGCTCATGGCAGCATTCCTAGAGGCGTGTTTGATTATATCGAAGGTTTCCGTGGCGGTTTTTTTAAGTTTGAAGCAAATCTTTTCGCCGTAGCGCTGCTAGAGATTCCGTTCCACGCTGAGCGGGACAACACCTGCTGGTTCACGGGAATCACTGCGCTCACTCTCCAATGACAACTTCGGAAGGTCGCGGTCTCTTCCTAAGGGTCCGCAACACCATGCCCAGCCAGTCAGATTCTCCTCCGTCGGTTTGTCTGGCCCACAGAAAATCAGTCCTACGACTTTTTGATCGCAACTTCTGTTTCGGCGTCGTGCCAGTCGACGTCCCGTAGTTCCAACAGCGAGTCCGACGGGCAACGGACTGCCTACGTGCACCGGCAAGCAAACTATTTGTTAAAGTTATTTATGGGTGCCCCACTTTGAAATATGGCAGATCTATACAAAATTAGTGTAGATATACATGAGTATATTTTACATTTGATTAAGTGTCGATCTAACGTAATAATTTGCATTTTCAAAATTAAAATATATTTTAAATATTTCAATAAGATGTTTACAAAAAATATATTGACACAACATGAATGTACATCTTTGTTAGCTAAATCTAAGTGTAAATTTATTTTTCTGAAGGAAACGCTATTTGCCCAAAAAAATATTAAATATTAGCGCGCGCATGAGTGTTCGGAAAAAATAATTGGTAATATTTCTGAAAGAGGTGGATTTAGAAAAAAAATACGCATCACCTATTTTCAACCCTAGAACTCATCAAACGTTTCATTCGCTAAAAAAATAGTGATGTTTTGTGAGTGCGCGATTTTAAGTGGAATGACTCGACTTTGAAGTTTTTTGTGAAAATGAGTTCAAATTTACGCATTTTGAGAAACGCTCAAATGCCATTTTCTCAAAAATGGCTCGAAATTTTTCTTCAAACTATTCCAAAGGATAGTGCCAATTGCACTGCAAATAATGTAGAGTTCATTTTGGTGTATTCTTTTGTTTCTTTAAAAAATTACACAAAAAAGTTTTTTTTTAATATCTCTCACGCCGACAATATGTAGTACATTTCCAACGATTTGTATACATTATTGTCTTTGTAAATGAAAGTGCTTCAAATGAATATAAATGTGTAAGTTTTTGAAAACTCAATATATTCTTGTGAAAAATAGCTTCAAATTTTGCATTTACAGTAACGCTTAAACGCCATTTTCTGAAAAACGGCTCTAAATTTTTCAATGAAAATTGGTATTTAGAACGAGGTTTTACTCTTCTTTAATATTCTTAAAGTAATATTTCGGTTCTACTATTAGGAAACAGCAGGCATTAGGAGGCAAGACCGCAATGCCAGTCCAGGCCAAGGAATTTACAAAACTTTACTATGAGAAAGTCTGTGTCATTCTATAGCACCACTAGTTTAATCTTACATTGATCAATGTGTTTTCCACTACTCTGTATTGTCGGATACCATTTCCATCCATTTGGTTCGTATTAAATTCTTTAAAAAAGTCGGATTATTTAACTTATGCCCCAACAAATTATTGTATATTTTGGTTGCTTCTTCCAGCATAAATAAGTCGAAAGTGTCACTCACCGTAAAGCTCAAAATCAAGTGTTCATATGTATCACGGACGAATTTAACTTGCTCATTTCCCTCAAGAGACCGTTCATTTCTGCTCTACTTGCCTCCCTTCGGTGTCAGAGGTCTGTGAAATATTCTTGTCATTCGACTGTCACCAGCGACATTTATTGCACTGCTTGAGCTGGCCTTGCCACGGGCGAGTGCTGGGGAATCGCGCAGCGTTCAAAGCCTTCTTTATGGCGAACGCCCATCAATTGAAAATATTCCCGATTCAATTGTTCTCTTTCATGTGAAGCATATAAATAAAACCTTTCTCCCTCATAAAATACGCAACGTGTCGGTGTGTGATAAGGTCGGAGCTTGCCTCGCAATGTGTTCATACACAAAAGCCGCGGAGCAAAGCGAGTATCACAGTTTGCAGAGATTTTGATGAGAGATATTCTATATGTACCCTCTCTAAAATTAGATTAATTTGAAACTGAGAAAACATTTAATCATCGAAAATAGTATTCTATAACGGGCTACAACAGTTTGCGGTACGTAGTTTTTCTCGTAGATAGTATTTAGTATTTTAGTATTTAGCGTAGTAGATGATGAAAGAAAACATTGTGTAATGCAGAAATTTTCACAGACCGCTGTTATCCGAGTCCCGGTTAACCGAGGGTCCGGGTACACCGAGGCAGTCATCTGAAAAAACAACAAGAAAATAATCCATTAAAAAATGGATCTCACATGTGAATAAATTAGTAGCGAGCCAGCCGAGCGCTGAGTGTTGCTCTCACCTTTTTTGTGAATAATTGGACTTCCACGAATTCTGCAATCATGGTAGTGAATCATCAAACATTGACTTGTCATTGTCACCCTCAGTTTCAGGTGTCTCCCTGTGTGTATGGTAAACTTTGTTTAAATTTAAATTGGGTTCTGTAATTTGTATTGGGAGTTTTGAAATGAACTCCGGATTATCCGACATTTTTCTAATCCGAGGTGTTCGAGTCTCGTTCTCATTTACTTTGGAGAGCCTGCCCGTGTCTACTGTAATAGAAGTGTCATTAGCGATGGCGATGACGATGGCGGCGGGGGCAGAGCGAGGGTAGCAGGGGTAGGGGCGGGAGTAGCGGAGGTGGTGGTGGAAGAGGTGGTGTTGGTAATGTTAGTATGGGACTGGTAGTGACAATCACTTATGGATGGATTACTTGCCGCGATTATGGATTTGCCGTAGTTTGAAGGGATCATGAACTTATAAATTACTTATTTACCCAGTAGAATTCTCTCAATGAAGTACAGAAACGTTGCGACATATGTACTAAATGTCTTTACGGAATTCTACATTTCATTTTGTTCAATGAAACTTTATGAAAAGAAGAATTGTTAAGAAAAGTGGCTTATTAGGATTTCTGATAAAGATTGCTGTATGGTTACTACGATAACACGACGAACGAAATAATGTTGGATGGTCACAAGGCGTATTTAAATTTCATTTAATTAAAAAATGGATGAATTTTAAATTGGTTTAAAAACGTAAAAAATGTACATCAATTAATTTTTTGGGGAAGTTTTGTTCTTCCGATGTCTCAGAAATCATAGGGAGAACCACTCGCTGAAACATGTCATCGTTTGCAATGCAGTGGAACTCATTGAAACTTAGCCCCGTTCAGTGCCTAAATTTCCCGAACCAGCATACTCTAATGGACACCCTCCCCTTACCTTCGAAGCTTATCCGAAGGAACTTCGAAGCTTAACTTTTACTTTGTTTATATTTGTAGACTGATGATGATTGCAAAGCCGTCGAAAGTCGGTTCTCTAAGTAAATATATCAAGTTGACAGAGATGGCTTCTTTTATTTCCACATATAATTACGTCAACAACACCGCAACAGAATTCTCACAATTAACTGAAGGAGCTCGTCTTTAGTTTTCTCTTCTTAATTTTTTGAAGCAGTCACTCATTGCCGATTATACGCAGCACCTTTTCTTTTGACACGGAATTTGTAGAATCTGGAGGATAAGAACCTCACAATTCCTGCCATACTAAGTTCTGGCCCAACGTATCATTTACCGCGAGAGTGATGGAGAAACGCAATACATTAACTTTGTGAACATTGCTCGTTACTGCGTCCGTGCAGGCGACAACACATAAAAAGCGCGATGCCGCTCTAATCCAGGAGTAGCGCGTGCGCCAAGTGGCCTCTCATTACGTGTCACCGCATTTGCACGTCCTTCAGGCCGCGGCGGCGCGGCGGCCGGCGTGCACGCGATCACGCTCGGCGCTGTCCGGCCTGAAAGGATGGCGTGGCCGGGGCGGGGCGGAGCGGGGCGGAGCGGGGCGGCTCGGTGACGAAGACGAGGACGATGTGCAGAGACGGGTGCAGAGAGTAGGCGGAGAGGGGGTCGAATGAGTGCAGCGTGCACGGGCAAGGGTGGGTGGCGAGGCGAGTAGGGGTGGTGCACCGACGGGGTGAGGTGGGGCAGGGTGTGGAATTGAGGGTTCGTTCGTTGGGAGGGGCGCGGTAGTGAGAGCTCGGCAAGGCGGGTAGGGCGTGTGCAGGCGCGATAGTCGTGGGGAGTAGGGATTCCAGACTGGGAGGGGGACGAGTGAGCCTGGGGCGGGGGCAGGGGCGGGGATGCATGTGCAAGTTGCAGCTGCAGCGGGCAGCGCTATGAGCTACACACGCAACACACGGAGACCGACTCTGGTGTCAAAGGCAGCGAATGGCTCTCGGCCAGTGCAATGCTAGTGGTGTATCCATGACTTCGTAGAAGCGCATGTTATACGAACATTACGTGTCGTTGACGTATGACTACCGAATGTGATATCTCTGCGACAAAATTGTTTCTTTGGCATCGTCGTTGACTGGGATATCCTAGGTTTCTAGTCCCGGTGCTGGGAAATTTTCTACACTAGCTACATAACTAGGTCGATTGTTAGTGTTTCCGGGAGCGTCAACTACTAGGGTCATTAGTCTCGTAAGTGCAGTGTATGTTTTTTCTTGGAAGGTGGCGATGTTCCTCCCTCACTCGGCGAGATTCAGCGCCAACCAAAAGTCGGCTAGCGGGGATTTCCCCAACGAGGTATCTCCCACCAGCGAGGCACCGCCCCATCCCCCGAATGGTCTCGAGCCCCCGACCGGTCTCCTGGAATACGTGGTAATGTAGTGCATGTTAGTGTAAGTGTGTATAAGGGGTGACGATAGGACATGGAAGAGGAAAGAAAGATCGCGCGCCGTCTGTGAAAAGCTAGTGTCGAAACTCCTGCCACCGCCGGGACTCGAACCTAGGACCTCCCGGCCAGAGGGACTGCAGTGTCATCAGATGATGCCCTAAGCGTGCCGGTAAATAGCTAGGTCGAATTCAGTCCCTGTCTTGGAGAGAATTCTCGCGGCCGGCTGCTCTGATCACTCGTTTTCCATTGTTTCTACGATCAATATCAACTGATTGTCGGAAAAGTACTCGAACTGCTGGCGATCGCAGATACCCGCGCCGGATCTCACAGTTGAATAGGGAACAAGGCTTCCTGGGATGTAACACGCACTGCACATACGGGACTTAACAGTTGTACACGCTGTTGGAACCAAATTTTCAGTACTGTATGATTAAAAAAATATTTCGTTGACCAATCGTCGATTTTGCGTTTGTATGCATTCATTGTAACATTATTTGTAAGCGGAGTCCCTCTCGAATATTCACGACCCTTATGTGATATGCGCATAAATATCCATTGGCGTCAACGTCATTGAGATTATCGTGTCAAGTGGCCCAAAGGTGTCTGATTTAAAAAAGGGCGCTTAGTAATCTGAATGCTGCATGCTACCAAGGGGCGGATTAAGAAATATATCCGAGAGAGAAGTATTTCCATTCCAACTCCTCCCCGAAACAAATTGTTTTTGAAGTTTTTAAAATATGAATTTATCGTGAAATAAAATTTTATATTAATAATTTATATTCGTACCCCTTTCATTGTGATGAGATTATTATGTGGTGTTTGTTTTAAATACATCGAGTAAAATTATAAAAAGTGTTGGTTGGGTGGTGGCATGGTGTCAATGGTTCTCTCTTCCATCCGTCACGAGTTCTGAATATAACGCTCGCTCTTTCATCTAGTTTTGCCTCACTGAACTTTAGCCACACCAGGCGAAATAGGCGCAGCTCATGATAGACACCAAACGTTTTGCAGATTACATTTCATAACAAGAAAATAAGTATTAAATATGATAATATCACTGACGTTCTTCTGGTTCGCGAGTAGCATTCTTAATGTAGATAATCATGATGCGATGAATGATGGGAAAATGGTTGAATAAAAATCATGTTATTGTGACGTCGTGGGTAGGGATATACGTCATAAGAACACAGACACGAGTGAGCTATGTACAGTTTTTTACGTAATTATTTACATTATGCAGGTCTTCACTCTGAGGTGTTTGTCAGAGCTACTAACTACCTTCAGCCCCCCCCCCTCTCTACACGCGCCTTGCGGCGGGGCCATCGTATAGCGAACTCGGCCTACCCGCGACTCGGCATCTACCGTGCCCTGGCAGATACACCCTCTGCCTTACGGTGAAAGAGAACCACTCAACGTGCCCGAACTCATCGGAGCATTTCGTGCCCACAGCACTCCGCACCAGCCTGGGCGGACAAGCTTTTGCAGTATTACTGCGAGGAAACCAATAAGCATTATGTGCGAGTTCGAGTGCATCTTTGTGCAGTTTTGTGAACGCACAAAAAATACAATGTACGTTCACGCCACTGCGGTGCGACCATTCCTACTCTTATGGACATCTATAACAAACCCTGTAACATGAAAAATGAGAAAAGGTCATAATGCCAACTGGCTCGCGCATTGCGTGTGCAAAGTTTCAAAGCTTTCTTTCAAGTCTCATTTCACTGTTTCAGATTACTTTTACTCCAGGAAGTGAGTAGGTCGCTTATACTTAACCTGTTGATCAGGTTCGTATGAAGCGATCTCAGAAATGAGATTATTTTCCGAGTCAGCTGCTTTTTCAAAAACAAATTGTTGTAATGTTTTTTAAGTGATCTATAAGCAGTGGCATTGAAATATCGCGGTGTAAATATCCGCAAGTGGCTTCGCGTCACTCCCTTATAAAGGGCCAAGCCACGTGACGTGATACGTCATCTGCCCCCGCACCTTACTCTGGGGCTCTCAGTAAGCGATCTCTCTCAACACGCGACACTCTGGCGCCCGGTAACTTCCCTCCACTGGAAATCTCTCTGGGCCGGTGTGGAGCTCATTGTTCAGGTGGCTATTTTTAGCTGTCCTGGGATGCAGGATGCCTTCCAAGGACTTAGGAAGCCTAGCCGTACGACGCCACAGTATATAGAACCCCAAGAGAAAGAAGCTTCCGTTGTCAATCATAAACTCTCATTGTAGAGACAAAGGTTTGCCTCAGGCGTGACGACCTGAACGTGGTCGCTACGTTAAATGACTTCTTTGATCTGAAGTGACATATTGCATATTTTCTGCTCAGAAAAAATGGCAATTGCTTAACATTTCCGCTCTATCTTTCAAAAGCATAGATACCAGAACGCATGAGGTTGGCACTGTTTTCAGGTTCAATCTCTACTAGTATGCCTGATTGGCTGGTCGCAAATGCAACTCAACTCTTCATTCAGGACGCTCCTGAATGAAGTCTTGTCAGTCGACAAACACGCATCAGGTCGCAGGAAGAGTGTGATGCAAAAAGAATGTCTGAATTAGCAGTGGAAGTTTAATTACCATTGTCGAGGTACTCTGCGGTCACTTAATTACGTTCTTCACTGCTTTGTGCACAAACGTTCCGCCTCACTTCGTTGCGGATCACTTGGTCGCAGATTTGGCTATAAATACAACAAAACTCCCGATCCACCCGCAGTGAAGCGTAGAAACCACAGGCAAAATGCGGAAGATTAGTAATCTAACGGGCATTGATCGTTACGCTCTACGACTTCGCAATTTGTGCTAGTACGTAAGATTGGAAAATGACGTGTGAGAGTTGTGATTTTTTTCTTCCGCGAAATAAGAAATTCAGAATATTTTGTAGCCTATTACATTTTTGAAAAATTAACGATGTTTTGTGGACTAGAAAGTTTATTGGTTTTGCTCATCGTTTTTTGTTTCCAATGAATACAAACAATCATAGAAACTTTTACCATTTGCTTTTAGTAGAAATTTTACAATTTAATTTTTCACTACTGCAGTTTTGCTGTGAGCAAACTGTTTTCCTGATTTATGTATATTGGATTTCATTTCGTTATCCACACTAATGTCAACATAATTAATTTGAGAGGCGTGTAAGTACGTAATCGGGAGACTAATTATGTGTTTTGAAAGGGAATTATGAAAATTCATTGTGAAGTGCAGGTTTTTGTGAAATTGCGTAAAACGTTACATTTCTACGTACAAAGCACATAACACATAACATGTTCTCGCACGTGATAACTAATGGTTTTAAAAATTCCAGAGAAGAAACAACAAATGTGTTAAGTACAAGCGTTTTTATCCGCTTTCAACTATCATTTTCTTTCTAAATTGATTCGATTGCGCCACTCCTCAAGTGGTAGTTACGACAATTTCACCTCAACGATCTCGTCCACCCTACATCCTAGACGGTACCATCTTCTTTAATACTTCGTTTTTCTTTGTGTCTCTGTCTCTCGATCTCTCAGTCTCTGGATCTCTCTCTCTCTCTCTCTGTCTCTCTCTCTCTGTCCCTCTGTCTCTCTGTCTCTGTCTCTGTCTGTCTGTCTCTGTCTCTCTGTCTGTCTGTCTCTGTCTGTCTGTCTCTGTCTCTCTGTCTCTGTCTCTCTGTCTCTCTGTCTCTGTCTCTGTCTCTCTGTCTCTGTCTCTCTGTCTCTGTCTCTCTGTCTCTCTGTCTCTCTCTCTGTCTCTCTGTCTCTGTCTCTCTGTCTCTGTCTCTCTGTCTCTGTCTCTCTGTCTCTGTCTCTCTGTCTCTGTCTCTCTGCCTCTGTCTCTCTGTCTCTGTCTCTCTGTCTCTGTCTCTCTGTCTCTGTCTCTCTGTCTCTGTCTCTGTCTCTCTGTCTCTCTGTCTCTGTCTCTCGGTCTATCTATCTCTCTGTCTCTATGTCTGCCTCTCTCTGTCTCTCTGCGTCTGTCTCTATCTCTCTGCGTCTGTCTCTCTGCGCCTGTCTCTGTCTCTCTGGCTTTCTGTCTCTTTGCCTTTCCTCTCTGCCTGTCCTTTGCCAGGCTCTCTCTGCCTGTCTCTCGCTCTCCATTTGTTTCTTTCTTTCTTTCTTTCTCTTTTTGATGTACAGAGATACACCAGATCAAGTCGTTTTCTCTTTATTTCAGTATGATTGTGCAAATGTTTTATTTGCAGACCAACAATCTTTCCCCATCCTCTAACCTTCCCTTCCCAGACATGAAAATAATGAGTCTTCGTCGTTCACTTCTGTTTGTATTCCGATGTTGATGAAACCTAATCCGTCTTGAGGTAGATCCCCCACCCCCTCCCTTTCCGCTTAGAGATCGTCAGAGAGTACGGTATATCATGACCGGTGCTCTTGTTTCAGGGAATATTTCGCTCTCGTCAAAAATATACAAAAAGGCTCAGCAAGAATACGTTTCAACTGTAACGTCAAGCGAAAGCGAGCACACGCGTCGTATACATTTTTTTTCTCCCCCTAACTAAAAATACTGAAATAACTTTGCATGCATTTATTTCAATTAAGGCTCACTGCGGTGTTGTTGAGACGTCTACGCCGCAGCTCGCCGAAACTCCAGCGTCGTGTTTCTGTAAAATTCGCCCCTTAAACCGTTCGCTCGCCGTGCCGCAGCTACCCATTACCACCACCACCGCGTCACTCCTGCCAATGGCACTATGCCTAAAGAGTGTTATTATAAGGTAAATGAATTTTCTCATGGTCTGTGAGAGATCTGATACGTCTTTAATGGAGCGCGGAAAAATATGAAACCGCAAGATATCTGCATAAAGATGTATTGAAAACTAGGATATGTAAAAAAGAGATGTAATGCGTAATATTAAATTTCTAAAACACTTACCCAAACAAAATAAATTTACGTAATTTGAAATTACATGAATAAAATATTTATTAAACCGTTTTTAAAAATAAATAATCAATGACCTTCTAGATTAATTTTTTAAAAGTACATTTTTAATTTTTTAGAGCAATTATGGCATCGTAAAAACGCGGGATCTCAATAACCAACAAACACTCTTGCATTGTGTTCGCAGTGTTGTTACATGTCTGCGATAGCCAATATTTCACGGTATTTGGGATTAGTGATCATGAAAAACGACTTCTTCTGAAACTTTTTACTCCTTGAGTTAATATTGTTAAAGCATTTGCGCATTTGTCGCAACCGACCGAATTAAGTGGCTCCGGACATCAACTGGTGTCACTGCAGTGCCTCTGACCAGGAGGTTCTATTGTTCGAGTTCCGACGATGACAGGATTTTCGACACTAGCCATACAGCTAGACCGAGTTCATCCGCAGTCTGGAGGAGTATTCTAGCGGTCGGCGGCTCTGATCGGTAGTTTTCCGTAGTTTCTCTGATCAAACCAAGCGAATGCCGGGGCAGTATCCTAAAGGCCGGTCTACAATAGCTCTCGAGCGCGAACTGCAACGCGAATGGGAACGTAAAGAAAGTTCAAAGACGAGCATTCAGGCAGGTGTTCACAACACGGTGGGACGGCAAAGCTCTACGGGAACGGGAAGGATGGTCAACGTTTATGGGGAGATTGTCGACCAATGAAAGTGCAGCAGATGGCGGCGAAGTTTTCCAGCTGATCGAGCGCGCGACCTTCGCGTGTCGCTGATGTGGAGTGTTGAGAATGTAGAGCGATATTGAAGTTAGAGTGTGGATTTCCGAAGCTACCATTTGAGGTGAGTTTTGTTAGTCATTGATGAATTGTTGTAGGTATTTTTAGTAATTATAGTTTATTTATTTTTTCTAATCATATTAATACTTAAAATTAAAATCCCTCAGTTAACGCCCGTGAGACATAAACGATTTTATTTTTTACGTAATTTTAATGATTCAGCTAGACTTATTTACTAATTAACTATTTGTTCAGTTGACTCAGTTTAGCTTTTCATATTTCCACCCCATAATTCCCTTCCATAATTTCGTCTCATAATTCCGTCCTTAAGAGTACATGAAGGATCATTCAACTGTTTTCATATTTCCCTCGAAAACGCGATTGTTTCGAACCAGGTACGTTATGGAATGTATATCAAGCTCCGTATCGAAGGCAAAAACAAACGTATCAGTAACGAATCAGTAAAAAATAAATTAGTTTTATATATTTTGTCGAAGTACATTGAAGTTGTTTGTTTTTTGATAAACTTTCAGTTGTAATTTCCGTAAGTTCGTAGTAGTTTTTCTATTTTTTCATGATCAATGGCAAATCAAAGAGTCAGCGGAAGAGCGTAGCTAGTAGTACATTGGTTTCGACAACTGTTTCTTGAAGTTCACTTTTTTCCCGCAACAGGTTCATAGCGCTATTCCTCTGCCCGTTAACGTTTATTGTGAAGCGCATTTATCTAGCGTTCCCGTTTCCGTCCTCGTCTTTGCGTTGCCGCTCCTGTTCGCGGGCTATTGTGGAGCGGCCTTAGCGGACCACGGATCGCGCGCGACCTTTCCTTCCTTTTCCGTCTCCTATCACTTCTTACACAAGATTACTCTTACATCTGCACTACCACGCATGTCGAGAGGCCAGTCGTGCGCTTAGAGTTGGTCCCGGCTGGGGCGGTGTCCCTAACGTAGGAGACACCTGGTTGGGGCAAACCCCGCAAACCGATGTGTAGGTTCACACCGGATTTCGCCATCGAGCGGGGGAAGGTCAGCGGCACTCCCGTGATAACAACATGCACTTCACTGATAGGATATGGGCATTATAGGCATTAGCCCATAATAGTTAACGCGCCGTGAAACACAATATAACCATTCAACCAAACTGACCGCGTGCATCTGACTGCGTGTTCTCGTGGAGCACTTCGCGTTGACAGAATCACATTCTAGACATGATGTACATAAAATGAAGGTTTGATGTGAATGTATTAATTTCGGTCAATGACGATCCCGTAAATGAAGCAGTTCGAAGATGGAATAACATGTCCCATTGTAGATACAATAAATTCTCGTAGAAACAGCTTTTAAAGTAATGACACCTAATTTATTTTATGCTACAATTAGTGTACACTCCCTCCGACAGCTTTAATCCCCTCTTACTTGTGCATTCTGTGAATCTGTTACCGGCACTGCCCAGAAATAAACATAACGTTATACCCCGGGATGCATTAATGCCCCAACAAATTAAATACTACATTAATTAGAACCCCTGCTTGATAGAGACCTAATTGTGTTGATGTACTATTTGCTTTAAAGTAAGCCGTTTGGTGAAAAACAACTTTTCTAGGGTTTCAGATATCGTGGCTGCGAAAATTCTAAAGAAAGATGACGGTTTAGCACCATTTACGAAACCATCGACACAAAACTTCGTAAGTGTGATTCTGCTGGATAGGGATTTCTTACATTCGTGCATCAATCAAATTAAGAGGAAGAAAATAAAAGTTCCTAGAATGAGAAGGGGAAACGGGTACACATGCTACCCGGTACAGTCGGTATGCACTACACTTTTTTAATTCATTTAGTCAAAGAACAGTAAAAAATCTATTTGATGTAAGGGGGAAAAGTACCGTTTTATCTGTATATCTCCGAAAAAAATACCTCCTAAATTCTTAAAACACAGCTTTCATATCCCCCAGAGGACACGAGTTTCGTTTCTGATACCATATTGTACAAAATAAAACCTTTCGAACGGAAACATATTTACGTACACGTAATACATCGTAACGATATCGTTGTATCGATATATGTAACGACATTGATGTTCGTATATGGAGGATTAAATTAAAGGAACAAAGACAGAAATATTCTTTCATGATTAAATAAAATTTGGTATTTAAATGTATGTGCAATTGAATCTCAACGATTAGCAGTTATAGATGTTCACTCATGCACGGTATCGCGCCGTTGTATTGTAGCGCACAGTTCACGGGCTGGCCGTTCGAAGTTGTGTTTTCCTGTGCGAATCTCACTTTTAAAACAATAATTTACAAAGTGCGGAATGTTTCCATCGCTATTTGTTGTGTTCATTTTTTAGAAATATTATTTGGGTCTCTCATACTCGGGGATGTTTAGATTTTAACGTGGCCATGGTTATACTCTTCTTGAATCATGTTCCTTCCCGGAGTGTCACACACTGTTGACATGGCGTCTTGCCTTTCGCCCTGGCAAAGTTTTTGCCATCTTTTTTCTGTTGCTTCTCGGCAAGAAGTGTGAAGCGTTTTGGTGTTTACACTGCGTCGACTTGCTAAATGCCAGTCTCGCCCGGCGCTCTGCGGGGGTCATTCAACCAAAGAGAAAACGGACGCGATTCCGCATAACTGCGATGGGGTGGTGGGAAACAGGTTCCGAGCCGGTCGGGGCTGGTGGCATTGTTTGTGTTTGGCAAACTCGGCAACGGGTCCATCAGTCTTCAGCTAAAATCTTGATGTCATAATTTTGGTTCATTAGTTAATTACTAATGTGAAATATTTAAAACGGTTTTTCCAACCTGAAAAAAGGGGCATCAAAATTGTAGTCATAACTTTCTGTGTTTGATTGATTTTTTCGTGTTTCCGGGTGCGTCAACTGCTTTGTTCATTAGTCCCGTTAGTGTTGTGTATGTTCATTTCTCGGGAGATGGCGGTGATCTTCGCCCGCTGGATGGCGAGATCCGGCGCCGACCTACCGTCGGCTAGTGGAGTTTCCCCCTAACCAGGACTCTCCCACTAGCGGGGCACCGCCCAAGCCGGAAGCTCCCAACCTGTCTCCCGGAATATGTGGTAGTGTAGTGCGTGTTAGTGTAAGTGTGTGTGTGTAAGGGAAGAGGATAGGACAAGGAAGTGGAAGGAAAGATCGCGCGCGGTTCGTCGCCCGTTTGGTAGGGTACTGCTCCGGCATTCGCCTGGTATTGATAGGAGAAACCACGGAAAACTATCGATCAGAGCAGCCGGCCTCTAGAATTCTCATCCAGACAGCGACTGAATTCGACCTAGCTGAAAAGCTAATGTCGAAAATCCTGCCGCCGTCAGGACTCGAACCTAGGACCTCCCGGTCAGAGGCGCTGCAGTGACATCAGTTGATGTACTGAGCTACCGCTCCCGGTTTCTGTGTTCGAATAGTCGTGAGTTGGAATCCCATCTCGGGCATGTATGTTTGTGTCTGTGTGTTATGACATGGTGGGGCCATGCCAACCAGTATGTATCATGTTTCAAACGTCTTCCGTCAATTCCTGGCCGGCCTCGATGACGCAGGAGTTTGGGTTTGTAGCTTGAGCTCAGAATGCGCTACATCTAGGCTGTGGGTTCGACTCTCTCTTTAGACACGGATAGCATAGTATGTTGTATAATGTTGTGCGTTCCTCCCTCAGTGAGTATCACACTTAAACCACAATATTTCCCTTAATTCCTTTCTCTTCCCCGGTACTTTTATGAGTATGAGTGTGTCTTGAAACGGCCTATGGTCGTGCACTGGAAAACAGTATTTAGGTGCGGCATGGCATTGTGGTTGCGAGCCGCATATGTACGATATAGGAGAAAACGGGTACATATTATGGTAGTCGTGCATTAAAAAAACAAAAACCCCAAAAAATGGTGATGCTACAACAACAACACATATTTTCGAAAATTCAGAGAGTTCAACGAAAATCGTATCTGCTCCATTTTTATAAGTGAACTTTGCACTATCCGAGAAAGAAATTAAAAAATATTGGAACTGTTTTTGAGAAAATATTGATTTTAGAGTTAGCCTTTATTACACACAAAAAACTCCGTGAAAACTACTCATATTTTGAAAAAAGTTTACACAACCTGCTTTAAAGATCTATTTTTGAAGAACAGACTTTATTACGAAAAAAACCTGTCTTCAATATTGTAATTGTAGGAAGACGCCGAAAAAAGTTTAGCAATTTTTGAAAATTCAGAGAATTCAAAGAAAATCGGATCTGTGCCATTCTTATAAGCATACTTTGCACTATTCTAGGACACAATATAAAGATATATTTGTCGAATTTTTGAGAAAATTTTGACGATCACTTTGGGGCTTCATGTAAACTATCACCAAAAAATTAATCATTTTCGAATTCATCGGGCTGCAACATCAGTCATATCGATCGGAGAAAATCAATTTTCATTAAAATCCTCGGTCCGTTTTAGCCGCGTTTTAGCGTTGATCACAGATGAAACGACAGACTTTTTGCTGTAAACCAATTTTTCGGTAATAAGGCCCCACAAAAGTGGATTCTGACTGCACTTTGCATTAGAGGAAGTGATTTACTACGTACATGAACAATAATTATCTATTTTTGGCTGTACTAGGGACCCACAAAACGTTTTTTTCGCTATATCACCTTTTCTGCTGCAGTATTACAATACCTTATACTACGTTAGTGCAAGCGAGAAATTTGTAGACTCCGTCGGGGAGAGTTACACAAAAGAACTCTAAGACTAAAAAAGGAATAAATATGTACATTAAATGACGCATGTTAAAACTTCATACTCTTCATAGTGTGAGTTTGAATCCCGTCCAAAGGTGGATGTTCTCACCATGCCTTCACACAGCCCCATGTATCTAATTGCCAACACTTATCAGCCACTCAGCAAATAGTCACGTTTTCGTACCCGTCGGGAAAATGTTTAAAGGGGGCACATCTTTCATCCATCCATCCATCCATTCATCCATTCATTCCTTATATCCTTCCTTCCCACGCCAACAAAAGACCATTTCACTATTTTTAACCTCATCTAACGCTGAGAGTCCTGATATTGTCAGTACAAAAATTGACAGAATATATTTTTTGTACTCTGATTTATCGAATTCTGAAAAGTTCATGAAGTTGAAAAAGTTGTTTTAGTTTCACTGTGGCAATTTTCAATGTTCTCGTAATGTACGAATCTAATTCACTTTTTCAAAAGATCTTGAAAGTGCATAATATCCTACATTTATTATTTTGAAATTCATTGTACATATCTATCAATTGGGAACTTATTTTAATTTTGTCGCTGTCGAAATAAAATGACTTGGCCAAATAACAGGAAGTTTTTATTACCTGCAATTTGTTACTGCTCAGAATATTCGGCCTTGTTGATGTGTTGTTACTTTGTTACCCTGTTGATGTGTCGTTACGTTGCTTTGTTGACGTATCGTTACTTCTTCTCGAAGTTTTCAAAACGTTTTCAAAATTGAATGTAGAAACAAGTGAACACTTCCGAACGAGACCTTGAAATAAAATATCTGGTATTGAATAATTTCAATGAATTTCAAAAACATCAGGAATGGTGGTTTCACGATTAAATACATTTGGTTTATTAAACAAGGTAGTCACATGTCTGTTAAAATATTGTGGGTGGGGTACGGCCATAAATGCAAACAATAATTAAAATTCAATCACTATGAAAATAATTGTTTCTAATAATCTCACGTCGTAGGGAAAACTGGTGCACAAATGTAGAAGTTTTCCCGGTCCAAATTTTTAATCTATTCGTTACATATTATGGTGATCATGTCTGTTTAAGTACAGGGACATGAGCCGTAACATGAAGTTAAGTTGTTGAGAATTATCGTTGGTAACCTCGCGAAGTTGGACCCATATAATAATAAACAGAGTAATGATTAGGACTACCAGAACATTTTGTGAAACATGGGGGAAATATACAGTTGTCAAAGTTGATATACGGTTTATTCAATCTGCTTCAAATTTTTTGTAAAAAAAATTTCATCCCCACTAGGACGAATGTATGCGAAAGGTTTCTATTAGAAAGGAGAACTGTGGTTAAATTCAAACTGAGAATTGTATTTAACTTTTATTTCACAAAATTTACTATGTCAATATTTACAACATTGTGCGTTACTACTGGGCAGTAAATTTACTACTACGCGTATCCAGCGGTATATGTACTATTTTTATTATCGATAGTGTAATTGAGAGTCGAAAAGTTTTACAGAATATTAAAATGATCCTGAGTCTTTGCAGAGCTGCGAAAGTCAACGAAGGACATCAGACGTTTTCCAGATTTCAACTGTCGAAAACAGGCCGCTTTCGCTTGAAATAATTGGCGCGCATTTCAGGCTCCAGGTGAATCGGACGCGGCGCACCCACCGCGGTCATCCGCAATAAGTTGGCTTCTCCGGATTTTCGCAGTCGATCGAAAGGGATTTGCCGGCAATCCCCCGGCGCCCGTAACCTCGGCAGAAACAATCGTAGTGAATCTGGCCCGCGGCGGCGGGCGTCACTTGCGTTGCCGTGTGCAGCGCAGGCGCGCCGAAGGGGGTTTACGCAGCGCCCGCTCTGTTCTGCGCGGAGCGGGTCCTGCGATGCGGACGCGTGTTTGGACGGCGAGCGGCGGCGATGGAGGCGGCGGGGGCGCTGGCCTCGTCGCGCGTCTGCCTGCGTCCGCGCCGCGCCGCGCCGCGCCGCGCCGCCCTCTCTCTCCGACCTGCGCTGTTCTCCCGGCCGCGACCGCCACACCCCCGCCCGGCCCCGCCCAGCCCTCTTTCCTGGCCGCCGCCGGCTCCGGTCCGCTCGCCCCCGCGCCGCCCCCGCGCCTCCCCCGCGCGCCGGTGTCACGCCGCCACGCGGCTCGCTCCGCCCCCGTCGCCGCCTCACCCCGTCTCGTCCCGCCCCGCCACCGCCGCCGCCACCCCGCCGCAGCGCCCCATCCCGGCCGACACACCCCGCACCGCCGCCGCGGCTACAGCCGCCGCCGCCGCCGCCACGCCCCGCAACCCGCACCCCCACGCCTCGCGCCTCGCCACGCAACCCCACGCCACACCGCGCCGCCGCCGCTCGCAGATCGATAGCACGCGTCGCGTCCCAGGCGCTGCGTGGCGCGGCGCGCGGCGTGGCGTGGCGCGGTGCGGGGCGGGCCGGGGCGGGACGAGGCGCTGCCGGGCGGGGCGCGCTCGCCCGCCTGCCACAGCGCAGCGCCGTGCTGCGCCGTCGGTCGGCGCGATGCGTCGCGTCGGACGGGACAGCTCCGCAGGGCTCGCACCGTGCCGCGGGGACACCACCCAGTGCCGAACCCGGAGAACGTTCAGTTTGCCCTCTCCCATAGGCGTGCTCGGTCTAAAATATGAATGGCTTCAACGGTGTAACGGTTAGCGTATCGGGCTGTTATACCTAAATTCGCTGGTTCAAATTTGATCGATGCCGAGGATTTTTAAGGGCGAAAAAATCCTTCGTACGCCTTGCTTCGGTGGGGAGGTTAATCCGGCAGACCCATGTTGTAGATTTACTCCATGTAAAACCTATGTGAAGTCTCTGAGCAAAATTGAATCCGTCTGTTTCGTCGTCCGAGTGATACCTGCTTTCTCTGCTTGACGGTGAAAGGAGCGTAGCAGAATTTGCGTGGTCAGCCGGAAGAACAGGCCTCATGGCCTGAGCCAAGCCACGGAAAAGAAGGCATCATTGAATTGGATTGAAAACAATAGTTGGTTTTCTTGGTCACTTTTTCATTACACTTTTTTATTTACAGTACTTATGACATTTTCGTAGGAAATGGATTAAACATAATGCAAGGTGGATGTCGTATAGCTCTCTAAATTGTCACGTCAACAAAACGGATCACCAAGGATTGCACACATTTATGTAAATAAAAATGCTTTACTGCGTACAGCTTCGGAGCTCCGTTGAGAATTTTCAGGAGGCCACGTCATCCCTCCTCTTCCCGTGCGCGAACTTTTTCTCTCCACTATTTAATATATTTTTTATTGATGAAGTTTAAGTGTAAGTTAGGTGGAAGAGCAGACCTTATGGCCTGAACCTCGCCACTAATTTCAAAAAAATGTAATTATTAATCGGAAAATTTGCTAATTTCTGGAACATTTTCAGCACCCTTTGTTATGAATACTGGTGGAAACGAGCGTTTTTCGTAATAATTGGGAATAAAATATTCACACCCGTGTGATAAAAAAATTGACAAGGCAAATCAGCTGTAGATTTCAATTGCCATCCCCGGTGCCCTTTGTGAAGGAATCAACTTACTGCTGCAAGAACATGAACGATTATTTAAATTACTATATTCCCCAATGAACTCTAGAAATCATGAAACGTGAGTGAAGTTACAATTACATTCAGACGGCCATCTCAACATTTACTGAAAGGATCAGGGAAATTGGGCGCCAAACCTGATGGTGATAGGGGTCATTGTTCCAGTAGCTGAGATACTATATTTTTCAATGGCATATTGAACATTGTAGAATTATACTGCCCAAATGGTAACTAATACATTTAGTATCATTGTTAAAATCAGTAATACTTTCTTTTTTGATGAATGGTATAGTCTCTAATTTACAGAAACAGTTATGCAGCAGAAAAAAGTTGTTATTTCGCACTTGTGTCACGATTTTTCATGTCATCTGGCAATATGTTGTAAAACAATTTTCGTATATGTATTGTGTGTGAATTGTTTGGTAGTGAGCTGTTGATACTGCCATCTGATGAATATGATTATTTTGTCGAGTTCTTATAGCTATAGATACATTCGTACCTCTATATGCTGAAAATATATCCCCGCTCCTAGGAAGTCATTTTTGAGAATCACTCAGGATATGAAAGTAGTACATTACATTTATACTTAAATCCACTTTCTCAATGTCTATAAAACATGACCGGATACAAGGACATTTTTGACCTTATAAAATCGTTTTAAAATATATGAAAATAATTGTGAAATTAATTTTTATAATTTTATTTTGCAGCGTTTCGACACATTGTTTATTCCTGTCACGAAGTCTTCAAAAATGTACAATTAATCCATAGTGCATGATATTCTTTCCATTTGTGTTAAAATATATATTAAATAATTATATGTTTACTATAAGCAAATTATTTACTTGTTATCAGTTAAAATTCTTTACATTATATGCATTATGTGTCAATACATAAGCAACTGACCAGATGTTGAGAGTAAACCCAGATTTCCGAAACGTCTCGAAACGCATTATGTAAATAAAAATACAAAAATTATCATGGTAACTGTATAACATTGTATCATGGTAATGTAATAGATTTTAAAACGTTTGTGTTAAGAAAAGTGAATATGCATTATGTAATTGTTAACATTTTCAAATTTCTGATTCTGTTAAAGACATCTTAATTTATAGCTCATAAATCTTTGATCCAGGTGAATAAGCTGATAAGTCACAAACACTTAATTTTATAGGAGAGCAAAAAACATTTAAATGAATTAAACCAGGGATTAATGATTTCCAAACGAAGATTATATTCAAACAAAACTATTTTTGTGTGGGTTTTGTTTGAATATCATTAATCCCTTATTTAGAGCATTAGTTTCAGGTTGTTTTTGTTCCTTTGTAAATTTTTTTTTTTTTGACTTATCAGCTTATTCACCGGGGTCACAGAAATATGACAGCCATATGTTTTTACATTTCTGTTATATTTTTACCAATCTATTCATCCTGCGTGACTGGTCTGCTAAATATCATCAGCACGACTTTGGATATTTACGTCCTTTTTATGTTGCTTCCATAGTCTTGTATAATTATTGATATTAGAGGAGTAGCTTGCAGTGATAGCCAGGCTAAGCGGAACTATACTTGTAGGTTGCAAACATACATAAAACATGGAAGTGTGTCAAGGGCGATACTTGCAAACTGTCACTTCTGTCATCAAGTGAAATCTATCACATGAAATGGTCAGGGAAGGAAATAAGGACGTTCTCTCTGAGCATCAAAAGTGAAATATGGCTGGTAGCGATGATCCGACTAATAAAGCTCGTTCCACTGGTTCTCCCTGTCTTCTAGTGTCACAAAGTCTCCGTCTAGAGCCAAGCATAACGCCAACACAACGCATCGGGAAGAGTATCATTGCAGCAGACAAAATCTTTTTTTCCTCAGTGGGGGTGATGGGTGATCAGCCCATCGCTCATCCTCTGGATGGGGAAATTCATGACTCCAAAATGATCACCGAGGAGTGAAATATGTTCTTCAAAATCAGATCCTCAATTAGTCATGTACTTTTTTTAATAGTAGTTTTTGACTCATTGTTAGGGAACTTGAAATAACTAGTTATAATTTATTCTGGCAGAAAAGTGAACAATTACATTATCGTAACAACCACATTCAAAAATTGAAACCGGAATAATAATCTTATATGAATCGAAGTTTTTGTTCTTAGAACCAACATCATCTTAGAATTCAATTACACACTACTTACAGAATTATTTCTTGGGAACGCTGGAGCTGCTAAGACAAAGTAGTTTCTCATACCAACCTCTAACCTTAATATTAACGATTACGCAATTTCGCCACGTTGTGACACTGTAAAGCGTTGATCATTTGTAATACTGAAATAATAGACTACTTAATTTTTAATATATTTAGTAACGTTTCACTACCGTAATATATTTAGTAACGTTTCACTACCAGCAGAGTGAAAATAATTTTACCTATTACATTGAAAAAAACCTCTTTGAATTTGATTTTCACTGTGCGGTATATGCGGTTTCAAAGAATGTAAGTTAAGCGTTACCAGTCGATTTTTTTAATTCGCCTGTCGCTGTTGTATTTTCAGTCGACGAGCCCACCTGCGAATAGAGTTTAATTAAAATCGTTCAAGCTGCTTCCCAGAAAATTTCTAAAATGACTTTTAATCTCGGTTCTCGGTATTTTTAATACCGCGCGAGTTCTGATGGAGACGTGGAAGACTTGACAACTTTTTTTCTCCGAAAAGCTCAAAAGCCACGTCAAGGCGTTCTTTGAACGAAGCGCGATCTTGTTTGAAAAAAGAAGGCATTCCCTGTTACTCGGCTTCGCCGTATATTAACGAGATATAATGTAAACAGTAAAATTAGCTTTAATTCGACAGCCCATTCCCTGTTTTGTGTACGACAAACAGAGTATTTCTGAAGCTCGGAAAGAAACTTTAAATCTCCTTATTGACTTAAAAGGTTTTTGTGGTTGTGTTTTAATCAAACATAATGTGAAAATACAGCTAAAATTTATATTTATTTCATGCAACAGCGAACAAATACAAAACACAATTATACAAGGATATAAGACGCGATATATTTTTATATTCCATGCAAAACATACAGTTTTTTAACGCTGCATTTGAAATATGAAACGTTTGTTGATCCAGTTTAATAGAAAACGTATTTGCATCGGCAAACAAACTACTGATTTATTTTAATTGTATTGTTGACAAAATTACTACAATGTACTTGTCCCAACCCTCTCCTAACTGCCACAAAGACATACAAAAAAGTGCGAAGATACTGAAGTTATATTTATGTTCACAAGCAAAACAGGGATCCTTCTTAGCATTTATTCAGTGCATTAAGAGAAATTGGACGGAAAACCAGATATTAAGACATCGAAATGGCTATTTTTGTAAGACCTGAAAGTTGGACAGAAGAGCCGTAAAAACGTCTTTCTTGCTTCGTACAAGAGAGGATTCTGAAGCGACAAGTATTAAGACTGTTAGCACACATTGGCAATAGAAGCTGATTTCCAACATTGATCATTTTAGGAAGTTATGATATGTTACCTGTTCTGCAAGCATTTACATTCGCTCAACGCCCTTGTAAATTGTTGCCAAATGCCCGTCTCTGGCCTGCTCGCGCAAGGAATACTCATTGTCATCGAAATTTAATACGCATCCACCGTTCATAAATACGAGCGTCGAGGTATACGCGAAAATCTTTTGTTTCTACACGACGACGCATAGGCTAGGCAGCAGATTTGACTGTATAGTTGTAACAATGCTGCTAATGTCAGAGCTTGAAAAGTTGCCAGATTTCTCGGAATAGCGGCAATGCTATTTGCTCCTAGTGAATAATATTTCATGGTTCAGCTGGTCCTATGTTCGGCTTAGGTGGCTCAGGATATCAATTGATGTCTCTGACTGGGGAGACCTGGGGTTCAAGTCCCAACGGTGGGAGGGTTTTCGACACTAGCTACATAGCTAGGTCGACTTCAGCCGCTATCTGGAAGTCGCTGTCTTCTTTTCCTACCCTCACCCTTTACATACGCACACACACTCACATGAACTACACAACCATACTCGTTGGGAGACCAGTCGGGAGACTAGAGCTAGCCTCGGTGCCCCACCGGTGGGAGATACCTGGTTAGAAAAACCCGCACGCCCACGCATAGGTCGGCGCCGGATCTTGTCATCCACCTAGGGAAGATTACGGCCCCGCGATAAAAACCTGCATTATACGTACGGGAATTATCACCTTAGCGGTTAACTTGCTCCAAATCTCCAATCAATGAAACGAGCATGGATGTAGCTTGTTGTATAGTGGCATGGTTGGGTGGCCTTCTATACCCCCAGGTGATAAATGAACCATTATTTGAGGCCATCTAAAGCGTTTTGTAATGAAATTTTCCTGACTCCACTATCACCGACTTATCACCATGTAACTATTGCTCACGAGGAATCAAGGAGCATTTTATTAAAATGTCGATGCTTAGTTTTGGCTAACCTGTTATAGATTTCGTTTGACAATGCTTACAGCGCCTTTACTTGTAGCACCAGTCACGTCTTCGTCTAGCTGAGAAACAAACTACAGTCAGAAATCCACGTAGGTAAGTTTCCATGTCAGATTATATTGAGTTAGGTTTTGATACATTCAAAACGCACTTCATATTCATATTTTATTCAGAACTATTTACATTAATTGTAATTGAACGACCTATTGAAGAGTTCTTTGACGGTACTTCCAGTCATTTTTGGGAAAGAATGGGAGAAGCACGTTTTCTAAGACACTTCTTACCCATCTCAATACATACAAAATTCGTCCTTCCATATATCTATCTATATCTATCTATCTATCTATATCTCTCTCTCTCTCTCTCTCTCTCTCTATATATATATATATATATATATATATATATATATATATATATATATATATATAGTGAGCTTCTGCCCCGTCCAACGTGGGCTGGCTGCTTGCCCGGCTGCCAGTGGTAGTGAGAACTCACCTGCGTAGCCACTTATAGAATCTGGCAGAGGATTCGGGAGACATGCATGACTGAATTCTGGTTTTTCTATCATTGAACGAGCTGATAAGATAACAAAATATGGCTTTAATGTTACTAATACCCACCCAAGATAATTATGTCCCATACATCATAACAGTACTAAATTACAATTGTCGCCTACTGCGCTCTGACTATCTATTCCTCTCTCTCTCTTAATTGTCTTTCTCTCCACCTTTCGATTTAAATGTTCGTGGGCGGTTGCCCCATTTGGCGATCTCACCCGAATGGTCCGTGCTCGGTGCTGGTAGGCGTTGATTCCCGGTTGCAGCGAGGCTCAGTCAGCTCCAGTCGACGCCGGGTCTCCCTCGCAACTCGCTGAAGTGGCGGCGTGGTGAGAGCGATGCCTCAGGGAAGGCGCCTTCCGTTCCTTCGGATGGTGCCCGCATATGTGGGACGGACACGCTTGCGTGCGTACACGCGGTAACGTCCACGCTTGTACCAGTTCACGTCCGGCGGCTAACGCCTCAGCGCGAAACACTGATCGCGGCACCCAGCAGCCATACAGCGGCGCGATACTCAAGAGGAGCCGAACCCAGGAGCGATAAAGTTCCGACGCACTTAGGAAGAGCAGAAGATCGCTCACCGAAGAATTTTCAAATAAGAAGGCTCAGAAAGCTCGTATCTCCCTTTTATGGCACGCGCCATTCCCTCTCCCGTCATGATGACGCGGTGGCTCTCCGCCAATCACGCATCGTGTTGTACGTCACGTGACGTCTCATCTTGGCGTAGAACCGTCAAGTAGCGCCATCTGCCTAGTCTATAAACCGCCCTGTGACGTAGGCCTTCGCGCCCTTTCACAAGTTGAGACGCGCCCTTCCCATGACGTCAGGGGTTTTTCCTTGGCGTGGGTATGACAAGCCGTTGGGCATTTCCGTCCCTTTGTTTGACTTCCTGTGGCTGAAAGGGATTATTGCCGAAATACCTCGTGGTGGTCTGTGCCGCTACAATATATATATATATATATATATATATATATATATATATATATATATATATATATATATATATATATATATATATATAAATGAAAATATGTCAAAAGTTTCTGCTTTCCTTTTTTCTTTTAGTATATAGAGCGGTGTTCCCATTACTTCCACATTATCTTGCATTTCAAGATCCATTACGTCGATAGAACCTGACATTCTCGTCACCAGTAAAGAAAACTCAAGAAGAACGATTCACAAGTATGTGGCCATACTAACAAAACCAATGATCGATTGATAATCACACTATATTTTGTTGAGTGTAACTAACATATTGGCTTCTAAAACTTTATTTTGGCAAAACTAGTGCACACATTAATGAAGAAACATAACGTCAAACTACTACAGCCAGGGCTTGATTTCTGGCGAACACGACGGAACGGCGAATGGTATTATTTGATTACAGCAATGTGAATGTTACTATTTAATTACAGGAAAACATGCTTTAAAAAGGGTCTTCAATAAAATGTTTTTCATCACACGGCAAAAGACCCTTTTCATGACTCCTCAGGATTCCCTACCTCGGCCTACCCGCCTCAGCGGGTGAACTCTCCTGTCTCGAGTCAGTCATGAAAAGGTCGACCTCCTTGCTTTGCGATGTAAAAATACTATTCCTTCCTGCTTCTTCCTCCGCCCTGGTTCGGAGTTCCTAGGGAGATTTGCTCTGCCTACGGACCGAGGGAGAAATGTCGAAGGGTATTCAGACCTCGACGTTCGCGCTATTGTCCGCCACCTTTCCTCCCCAACTCTTCTCAATTACAAATGACGCTAAGGTCCCATGCAGTTCTCTGGCCCGGTCACAAGCATCTGTTGTGTTCAGAGACGCTGTAGCTGTAATGGAATCAGTAGTGTGAAGGAGTAGGAAACTGGTGCATAAGGATGTCAAAGGGCAGTACGAGAACTGACGGCGGGGAAACGTCGTTCGTAAGCCGACGTTGAGATACTCTTGGACATAACGATTTTTTCTCACTGATTCAGTGCGTCACTGTGTCAGTGCCTCACTGACACAGCTGACTTCCTGCAACGAGGAAAAAGCTTCAGTATTCACGTGCGCCGTTTCGGAACAGCCAATTTTTGCTCCCCCTGATTAGCCGGGAGCATAGCCGTCTGGGGCGGTGCCCCGCTAAAGGAGATATCTAGAAGTGAAAATTCCCGCAAGCCTTCGTGTATGTCGACGCAGGATGTTACACTCCAGCGGCGGAAGCACACAGCCACATGAACTACACTACGGACCCTGACCAAATAGTTCACCCATCTGGAAACGCGGAATACACGCTCACTCGAAATGTGGTGGCCGTACCCGGCATCAATGCGCCGTGATCGAATTTGTGTGGACGCCGAATCCCCGTTTACCTGTCGTCACCCCATTTTTGATACGTGATCTTACAACAGCGACACGTCAGCACCCAACAAGACTAGCAGTTTCAGCAGTACCAAGGCGCCGCGCCATCACAATCTGACATCTGTCGAACCCAGCTTGCTCGCGCACTTTTACCACTTTGATGCCAAAACCTCCGAGCCTGCCAAAGTCCGTGGCGTGAAAACCGCTGTAGCAGGGTGGTTGTAATGTATTGACCTATCCTTGTATACTTTTGAACTGTAAATTTCTTATCATTTTTTTTAGTATGTGTTTTCATTATTAAAATGTACTGATCATTGCGGACTTCTGCAACACTAGCGAAAGATGTAACTTTTAAATAAAATAAATTGTAGTTTTGAAGTGCAATAAAGTATATTGACCAAGTATAAATAATGTATAAAAGTGTACATTTCAAATTGTATTACTGTAATAAACAAGAGTTAAAAAATTGTGTGTTTCAAGCTCGAAGTAGAGTCCAATTATTCAGACAGGTAATAACATATTTATATTTTATGTAGTGTCTCTATTTATTTTCAGGTTCATATTCAAACTGTCGCTACTAATTCAATGTTAATGTTGTCGTTAATGTGTCGTTATCAAATATTCATCAAATAAAAATTCCTCGTCATCCCAAAGCCTCAATTCGTTGGGGATTTCCGAATTGGCCCTGGACTTCAGGGGATTGAGCATGATAATCTTTAGGAGAGTCATGTATTCTCCATACGCAAGCCAAACTCATTTTTCATTCGTACTCTTAGATTTATGCAAATCCCTTGACACACTTTTTAAAATGCATCAAAACGAAACCTGGTCGGAAATTCATTTAGTGTCTGCGGAGATCAAGCGAGAAAAACATGTGCATATGGGCAACGGATAAGTGAATGGTAGATGGGGAGTCTAATTTTCATTCTCTTTGCTCGACTCGACTGCTGAAAAAGGACAGATATTAAAACACTTTTTTTCTACCATGCCGTGTATGACTCGTACCTAACAGCACAGCACCAGCGTCATCCGACATTGAGAAACTTGTCACAATCGGAGGGATGGATGGCTTGCAGCGAAGCCTGGCTTCGAATACGCGAAGTGCGAATACGGTGAAGATATCAATTTTCTGTAATACAGAATTTTTTTTTTCAGGAAAGCAGTTTTCGATAAGGGAAAATATTCTGCAGCCCAAAACGAAAGATGGCAGAGATGGTTTAAAAAGGCGCGCCATAAAGGTCTCTGTCTCAAGGGTCACAGGTTCGTACCCCACTTGGGCATAGATGTTTGTCTGTGTGTTATCAATCGCCATGTGTCTTTGAACGCATGATGATTCAAACCCACTTATCTGTGCTGACCGGGTGGCTCTAAAGCGTGTGGCAGTTGCGCACAAGGGCGCATTCTACCAAGGATGTGGATTGTGTAACGGTGGAAGGAACGCAATCATGTAGCCCTGTTCACAAGTTCTTTCCCTGTCCAGTCAGATATCCTCCGCTGAACTGGACCGGGAGCGGTAGCTCAGTTCATCAACTGATGTCACTGCAGCGCCTCTGACCGGGAGGTCCTAGGTTTGAGTCCTGACGGCGGCAGGATTTTCGACACTAGCTTTTCAGCTAGGTCGAATTCAGTCGCTGTCTGGATGAGAATCCTAGCAGCCGGCTGCTCTAATCGGTAGTTTTCCGTGGTTTCTCCGATCAGCACCAGGCGAATGCCGGAGCAGTACCCTACCAAACCGACCACGGACGGCGCGCGATCTGTCCTTTCCATTCCTTGTCCAATACTCTCCCCTTACAAACAGACTTACACCAACATGTACTACACTATCACATATCCCGGGAGACCGGTCGGGAGCTTAGAGCATGTCCCGGCTGGGGCGGTGCCCCGCTGGTGGGAGAGTCCTGGTTAGGGGGAACCCCAGTAGCCGACGATAGGTCGGCGCCAGATCTTGCCATCCAGCGGGGGAAGATCACCGTCATCTCCCTAGAAAAAAGCATGCACTACACTAACGGAACTAATGACCAGAGAAGTTGACGCGCCCGGAAACACGAAAAAATCAATCAATCAAAAATCCGCTGAACTGGCTTCTTTAGCCGAGAGATGCCTGCATGATGCATCGGCAGGAAAGCCTATGAGATGTACCGTACGACAAATACCTTCTTGTAACTAATAGATTAATTGATTAGTCATTCCGGACACGTCAACTACTAACGTCATTAGTCCCGTAGGTGTAGTGCGTGTTTTTTCGCGTGAGGTGGCGGTGATCTTCCCCCGCTGGATGGTGAGATCCGGGGCCGAACTACCTGTCGGCTAGTGGGGTTTTCCACTACCAGGTATCTTTCAAGAGTGGGGCAACGCCCCAGCCGGAACAACCTCTAAGCTCCCGGCCGGTCTCCCGGCATATGTAATAGTGTAGTGCATGTAAGTGTAAATAAGGGTTAAGATACGACAAGAAAGAGGAAGGAAAGAACGCTCACGGTCCATGGCCGTTTGTGAGAGTACTTTTCCGTTATTCGCCTGGTATTAATTGCAGAAACCACGGAAACCTGCTGATCACAGCATCCGTCCGCTGCTAGAATTTTCCGCTAGACAGTGGCTGAGTTGGACCTAGCTGTCTACCTAGTATCGAAAATCCTGCCACTGTCGTGACTTGAACCTAGGTCCTCCGGTCAGAGTCACTGCAGTGACATCAGTTCATGCCTTGAGCCAACTCTCCCAGTGTGACAGATGTAAGGGATAATAGTGACAGAGGTGTAAGGGATCCGATAACCGAGGAGGGTTCCGTTCCGATAAAAGTATTAGGAGCAATGTAGCACAGAGTGCAGGATGCCAAAGATACGCTGAGGCAGACAGGTTGAAAAGAAATCCGAAACTGCTAAAAAGCTCTCCGATTAAGAATCACATACCCAATCCAATCCACAAACTAATATTATTAATCTGGAATTGAAATTTTTAAATTGAACTTCACTCCAAAGTTTGGATTTAATAATAAGAGAAACGGGCACACCTAAAAACCTATTGACTCCCGGTAAAATCGAGACGTGAAGAATGTAAGTGTGAGATATCGTGCGTCGTCGCATTGTTTCCTGCATGCCCGCACAACTGAAATGCGCGTCGAGTAGCGGCGAGCGCTCGGTGAGCCCAGAAATTCGTCCGCGAGCGGCATTGGAGCAGCAAAAATGGAGGGGATGTGCGCCGCCCCTCCATGGCAGGGGTGAAGGTTTCTGGAGGGTATTGCAGGACAACTGCTCTGGAGGGCATCACATATCAGGGACAACGTGCTCTTTCTTTTACATTCCGGCCTTCGTAGATGTAGGAAGCGATCGTTTGGCAAACATGCAAGACGGTGCCCGAATTCAAGTATAATAGGTTTGCAATATAATAGGGTTGGTTATTTCAAACCGTGCATAGTGACAAATGAATTTCTCCTAATCCCTTTCCTGTGGACTTCGTAATACTCGGATCACGATTTGCAGTGTGAAGGTGCATATTTTCAGACGGACATGCAATAAAAAACGTCTTGCAAAAACTTGATTGGTACTTCAAGAAAATTCGAAAATGTTTGTTTTAATTTTGGGTCAAAACGTTGTCCAAACATTTTACTTTATTTCGCTCTTTTTACTTCGTTCCACGGCTAGGTCCTTTTCTTACGATGAACAATGGTTGAATAACTATTCTCCATTTAAAACAGGACGAATTGATCTCTGGTCAACATGCGGTTATTCAAAGAGGAAATTGAACTTCAAATATTAAGTCGTAACGTAGTACCCGATTGGACAGGTGCATCCCTGCTGATCAAACGTCAGTTCGAGCTCTGTTTTAATTGCAATATAATTATATTTTAATCGTCAATTGATGTTAAAAGGTTTTAAATCATTTAATACACGCCAACGCCTTTGCTGCGCTCAGTGTTATTTCTTATCTCTGGGAAGTTTTAATCGGCCCGCGGAGCTCGAGACGTGTACGCCAAACCGTTCTGAAGGTCGCTGGCGTGCCCTTTCGTCTGAGCGCCCCGCCTACTCCCTCTTCACTGCCCTCTCCATCTGAAGCATCCCTCTCCTCGCGATATTTCCCCTCCAATCCCGCGAATGGAGGCGTTCCCTCTCGCCAGAGGCCAGTTGGGCCACCCTGCTCTACAATATGACGTGTACGTGACGTACTTAGCTACAATCATGATTATGTAATAATCATGAATATCCATAATCATATGTACCAATATTGCCCATAACTCTAAGTGAGATTAATTATTAAGTGCATTTACAAAGGGCTTTTAGGCATTATTTTCAGAAAATGGTTGTGTATAATGAAGGATTTATTGCAACTAATTAGTGTTTGATCAATAGTCAAAGGTAAATTCATGTATGTGTCCGTTGATTTTTGCTTTTATTTATTTGAGTGTCCATATCCGTTTCAAACATTATTTACATTTGTTCCAAAGACGGAATTGATCAGTAACTACATTAAGATTCATACAAGTAATAATTTATTGCAAATAACATTTATTTATTGCATATAACTTTTACGAATATCGTCTGCAAATCTGTGTACGTCTTTACGTAAATTTCACTGCAAAGTGTATTTAAATGTTATTTTCAGCAAATAATTGGACGAAAGTAAAGGTTTTATGTTATTTTATTAAATACCACCTCAGTGGAAGAATGCTACCGTTTTTTATTTCTGTGTGTGGAGTTGATCCATAAGCAAATAATGAACTTTTGTGCCTGGCAAGAAAATGGAACAAACTCCTAATTAAATAAGCTAGTTCATTAAACACTAAAATATTGTCTTTTGTAATTATTAACATTTACAATTCAATATCCACTTTAATATCCTGACCAGTATTGTTTGACAATAACAGAAAGTATTTAATCTTTGGATTAGCATCACAGAAAACAACCCTGGTCCTTCGGTGTGACCAATGTTTTGTAGGTCACTGTATTCTCGAATCAGGTTTATCCGCGGTAGTCATGCCAGATAGGCATGTGGCGTCCCCCCAAATGATCCACTTGTGCCATTGCTATCGATATATTCCACGTTCTCGACGCCGCAAACTGCAAGAGAATTGTAGCAGTCGGTTGCTCTGAACGGTCGTTTCTGCCGCTTCTGTGATCTCTTCCAGGTGGATGCCACAGCAGTACGTTAATCAACGCCCTACAGACCGCGACTGATCCTTTCCTTTCAATCTTGTTTCCACTCCCATTCATAAAGGCATCCATCATCCCCATATACTTCTTACCCATCTAGATCTAGAAAATCTCAGAGAAAGGTTTCATGTTCTGTTCCAATTTAAATAAGACGGCGTTCATAAGGTATAGAGTTAACAAACAGTTCTGGGAATGATATTAGGTGTTTGTCCTAATGTTTGATAACTTTGATTCCGATGTTACAACGCATTATAACTCATCACGTAAATACATGCATGATTTTTGCATGCACTTGCTCACGTTCTTGCATTTGTTTGAAGTTTCATGCACATGCTCACTTTGAACACACATGATCACGTAATTACATACATGATTACACTTTTGAAAGTTTCAAAAATTCAAATTTTAACAAAATGATACCTGCGCCACATTTAGGGTTTTTTTCTTCTATTCAGAAGCAACATTTAAGAATTATTTGAAGCCGTTTTTGAGAAAAAAAATTATAAATTGCTCATAGTTGAAACTCAAATTATGCAAAAACTACTTTTTCAAAACCAAAAAAAAACTGTACATGACATTCGCCGAGAATGGGATCGGTAGCAATTTTTTTTACCGTCCTTTGCTGCATACAAGGGAAAAGTTAAAGAAAAATTTGGAGCCGTTTTTGTGAAAAATATTGCTTTAAAATTGCCTATTTTTCACGCAAAATTACGCGAAAACTACTCACATCTTCGAAACAAAGAGAGACGTAGATTATTTTATGTTATTAACTGGAGATAAAACTAAACAAAGTCAGCAATTGCTCTTTAAATTCCTTGTTGTATTTAAACTTTTTAAAATTGATTTCGTGCTCGAATCTTCCGAGAAAGAGCAGTTTCTCAATTTAATTCATTTCTTCAGTTTGGATATTACAGCAAATTTATCTACATGGATCACACTAAATTCAAAGAAGGAGATCGACCAAATAATAATTGAAAAACACTATTAATTATGATATTGCAAAAAAGGTTTAGGATAGTACAGTGACCATGATGTACAAATTATTATCATTACAAGAAATACGAACGCTGACACAATAAATAATACGCGTATGAGTAGATCGTTTACTACAAGTAAATTAAAAATATTCATAGATTGCTTCCTACAGGAGTCATAGGTCGCAGTTTACAATACTGTTGATACAAACGATAAATATAATTCTTTTTTCGGCGCTTTCATTTCATTTTAACACTTGCGTTTCTCTTAGACCCTATTTCCTATTCCTTCTTTTCTATCCCAGTTTCCTCCCTTTCCTATTAGAGAGACCTTTTACGTACGAATGGAAACCTTTGTCAGTAAACCTGACGCGTTTTTAGTTTGCAAACATGGATTTCGAAAATCAATCAAAATCTAAATAGCCACATTTTCTTTTCTTGAAGATGTTCCATCATCCATGGATCAAAACGAAGCACCTATTGGAATATTTTTTCAAAACCTTTTGACGTCATTGTTCATAATATTTTACTTTCAAAATTACCTTCGTATGAAATCCGTGGAATTGCTCTAGATTGGTTATGTCAGATCTGTGCAATTTTTAACCGTTCTTCACGCTATCCAAAGAGAAAGCATGCGGAGCTATTTATGATATAATTTTGAATATCATACAGCGTCATGAAAAGTAATCCTTAGGCCCTGCATTTCTATTGTAGTTGTATTTAGCCGTGTCTCTCTCTCTGTCTCTCTCTGCATCTCTCTGCATCTCTCTGCATCTCTCTGCATCTCTCTGTCTCTCTCTGCCTCTCTCTGTCTCTCTCTGTCTCTCTCTGTCTCTCTCTGTCTCTCTCTGTCTCTCTCTGTCTCTCTCTGTCTCTCTCTGTCTCTCTCTGTCTCTCTCTGTCTCTCTCTGTCTCTCTCTGTCTCTCTCTGTTTCTCTCTGTTTCTCTCTGTCTCTCTCTGTCTCTCTCTGTCTCTCTCTGTCTCTCTCTGTCTCTCTCTCGCTCTCGCTCTCGCTCTCTCTCGCTCTCGCTCTCTCTCTCTCTCTCTCTCTCGCTCTCTACGTAGACACTACGTTCAAGGAAATACTTCAGCCATAAGGTCAATAATTTAAAACACAATTATTAGGAGCACAAAAACATCGGTTAAAAACTCAATTTTTCTCAGCCTGATTTTGTGCCTCATGAAAGGAATATCTCACAAATCCCACTTTAAGCTGTTGTGACTCAATTGATTATGCAGACGGAAAGTTTTTACAACCGGAGAAAGGCTCTAGTGTCACGCGAACAGTATATTTCATAGTGTCATCATGTTTTAGAACCGAGATACATACGCCAGGTTTGTAATCTGTCGATTCTACCTTTCTGCGTCTTTGTTTCATAGCATGCATGACTTGGTCAAGTTCGTGCGGCTAATGACGTTTGGTAGAAAATTAGATTCTTTACACATAGCTCATTTGTTTTGCTGCGTCGTAGAGGATTTTAATATATGTGCCACAGGGATTCATATTTATAATGGCTGATGCAACATTGAACGGTTTTTCTTTTTCCAATTTTCGAATAAATATCGCAATGGTCTGTCAAGTAAACTTCGATATTTTAATTACCATCTTCATTACTAATATGTATTCATACCCATTCCCAGTATTTCCCATCTTTTCAAATATGTGAGTATTCATTAAATTCAGAAATCTGAATTATGTTTGAGGGGGTACGTATTCAGGAAGATAATAGGACTTTTTTTCATTTGTGTTGCCAGAATGTTTTGTGACAATTATTTCTTTGATATTGAAGCAATCATTTTTTCTTTTTGCTTTTCTTTCCTCAATTGGTTTATCTGCTTTGTGGATTCGTGATGCAACAAACTCTCAAAGAAAACGATATGCTCGACAAAAATGGTAAATTTCTCGAAATATTTTTTGTTATTTTTATGACTAACTTCAGATATAACGTTTACAGAACAATATTACACAAATTTTTAGGCCTGTGTCATACACATCCCAATTTAAAATGTGTCTGGAGTATCATCTGAAAAAAAAGCATTATACACTCGAAGATTAGGTTTCAGGAGGCGAATTGTGTATGTGGTAGTATTTAAGCCATTACATAACCCATTACATCAACAACTCTAGTCCTACGCAGTCTCCTCCCAAAAATCCATCCTTTTCACCTTCCTTACGTTCTCCACCCCCGCCCCCATTTCGAACCCTCTTACCTCCTCCTCTGAACCTACTCCCGTTTCTCCCATTCCCACTACCAATTCATCTACACCTGATGCCCCATTTTCCTCACAATCTGTCACTGCCGGGACACATTACAACCTTTGATCACGCACTCGAGGTAAACATGGAGTAAATATATAGCAACTAGAGTCAGATGCAGCAGGAAAACATTTGTGTAGGTACTTGCAAAAGATAAACATACTGCACCATACTGTTCAATCCCTTTAAAATAAAATTGAGTTTATGGATGCAGCTCTACAGAGCGATGTAAATCAAATGGACGTTCTTTGCTTTACAGAACATTGGTTTTCTCCTAATGAACTGAGTATTTTCCAAATTCCAAACTTTTACTTCGGAGGCTTTTATTGCAGAGAGAGAGAGAGAGAGAGAGAGAGAGAGAGAGAGAATCGCATAAAGGTCCTACATGTTGCGGTTCTTCTATTTACGTTAGAAATAATATTGATTCTATCTCCTTGACGAAATTAAATATGTATTCCGTTGAAAATGTTTTTGAAATTTCTGTTGTACATCTTACTTCGCTAAAAGTAATACTGCTTTGCATTTACAAACCTCCAACAAAGAGAGCTGCAGATTACATTTTGTTCTTAAAAAAACTGGAGATAACACTTAACAAAGTCAGCAATCGCTCTTTTAAATCCATTGCTGTATGCGGAGATTTTTAAATTGGTTTTCTGGTCGAATCTTGCGAAAAAGAAATTTCTCAATTTAATTAATTCCTTCAATTTAGATATTACAATTAATTTACCTGCTCGGATCACAAAAAAATTCGATTAGTGAAGTTGAAACACATGATTTAGGACACAGTGACCACGATGTACAAATTCTTACCATCGTAAGAAATGCGAACACTGGCACAATAAATATTACACGTATGATTAGATTTTAACATTAGATTGATCCAGGAGTCATGGGACGCGGTTTATAATACTGTTGATAACGATAAATATAATTCTTTTTTTCAACATTTCATTTCATTTTAACACTTGCTTTCCTTTTCAAAACAGAAAATTAAATATTTCACGGAAAATCAATTCTTGAATATTACAAGGGATTAAAACATCATGTACAAACAAGCGAATTCTTTCTTTTATTTCTAAACGTCAAAACGTATCTCAAGATTTCCTTATCTACTTAAAAAAATACAAATCATTGTTAAGAAAAATCGTAACAACAGGCTAAAATCATGAAACATGATCAGGATATTTTGAACTCAAATAAGAAAACAAAATCAATGTGAAATATAATAAAATATATGACCAAATCAACTAGAAAACTTGTAGAGAATGTTGGTTTAAAATATAACGATATAAATGTGAACGATCCTGAAACAGTGGCTAGTCTCTTTTACCAATACTTTTCGAGAATTGCTGCCGATTTCACTAAGAGTCTTCAGCCACACAATTCAATATCAGACATTTCCCCCCAAAAAATAAACACTATATTCGTTTCCGAAACTTCTCCCTATGAAATTCTCAAAATAATCGGTAAACTAAAAAATAAATGTTGAGAAGGTTTAGATGAATTCCCGGATTCTTTGTTAAAGACCTGTGCGCCTGACATTATACACCCGTTAACTCACATATTTAATGCATTCTTCTGCACCGGAACGTTTCCAGATATTTTCGAAAAGGCTAGGATTAAGCCGCTCTTCGAAAAAGGCAACAAAAATGAAATTCAAAATTATCGGCCTATTTCTCTTCTGTCAGTTTTTTTCAAAAATATTAGAGCGACTGTTTTACGTACGAATGGAAACCTTTCTTAGTAAACACTACGCGCTTTCAGATAGTCAACAGGGATTTAGAAAATCAAAATCTACGGAAACTGCCATATTTTCTTTTCTTAAAGATGTTGCCTCATCAGTGGACCGAAACGAAGCACCTATTGGATTATTTTTAGATCTTTCAAAAGCTTTAGATGTCTTTCATCATGATATTTTACTTTCAAAATTACCTTCATATGGAATCCGTGGTATTGCTCTAGATTTGTTATGTTCGTACCTAAAACAACGATCTCTGAGAGTGGAAATATCTTGCTGGAATGATGGAAATTTTATGAACACATCTTTCCGACTCTTTGCCAATTGCACGTGGAGTTCCACAAGGATCGATTTTGGGCCTTATTCTCTTCTTACTATACGTAAACGATACGCTCTCGACGATTTGAAACGAAAAAACAGTTCTCTTTGCGGATGATACGAACATTCTTTGCAATGAAGAAACCGTAAGTAGTACAATATCAGATGTTTCAAATTGGTTCCGAAATTACAAATTAATAGTAATGAAAAGAAAACGGTTTTAATGCAGTTTTCCATTTCAAATAATAAATCTGTACTCCCTGAAAAGAAACGGTGTACCATTGGTGTTGAGGCAACAAATATTTTAGGTCTCTCAATTCAGTCAAACCGCAAATGGAACGTCCATTTAAATGAATTGAACACAAAATTAAGCTCATTATGCTACGCGTTCAGAATTTTTGCAAATTCAGTCAGCCTTCATACTGCTCGTTGTGTATATTTCGGGAATGTTCATTCCCGCCTGAGATATGGCATAATTTTCTGGGAAAATATATCTTATAGCTACCAGACTTTTAGATTACAAAAACGAATTGTACGAATAATAACCAGATCCCACCTAAGTGATTCTTGTAAGCCTCTCTTTATTAAACTAGGAATTTTACCATTGCCTTTTCTGTTGATTTAGGAATCAATTGTTTCTGTCGGAAATGATTTGCTTAAGGGCGGGAATTTATTTTCAGAAAACACCGATGTCTATTACTATAACACTCGACGTAGAAATCATATTCATCAGGTGACAGTATCAACGGCTCATTACAAAAAATTCACATACTGTACATGTACATTATTTTACGACACTTTTCCAGATGACGTTAAACGATTAAATTCGGTAGAAAAGTTTAAATCCTAAGTGAAATCGTTTCTGCTGCATAACTGTTTTTATGCAATTAGAGACTATACTGAGCATCACAGGGAAAGTAACATTAATTTTAACAGAGATATTTAATGCATTATTTACGATTTGGACTGTATACATGTAAACAACCTGTAACAAGTATTGTACTGCAGCCTCCGGGTAAATGACCCCCATCTCGATCAGGTTTTTCGTCCAGTTTCCCTGATCAATTGAGCAAATGCTGTCCGTTGTTTTGTTTCTGGACATAAATTTAACTTCATTATCTGTACACGTCTTCTAGAATTCAGTTGGAAATATAGTTATTCAAATTATTGTTTTCATGTTGTTGCGGCAGGAAGTATTATTCCTTGACGAAGGATATGATGGATAAGAGCCCAAAATGTATTGCTGATTTATCCTTGAAAATAGATTTTATTACATCGGAGCGTTTTTTGTTTTTTTATGCATTCAAAATTCAAGTAGTTCTTGTCTTCGTGTAACAGACAAGAGTCCAACTGAGGAGCGCCCGGACCGAGACCCGGACAGCTTGGATCCCACAATTATTTTCCTCACTGTGCACACAGTACTAGCGACTTGCGTAACGCCAGACGTTCAGGCAACGTAACGGGTGATTTTAAATATTCCGTTGGGCTTTTCAACATGTTTTATTTATTTATTTTAAGTCAAAAACAGTTGAAACTGCGTTTGACGTGCTATGGGGAGAAGTGAATTCTGTGCACATTTTCAAAATTCTGTGATCCTTTCACTTGTGGCAGAAGCTGTATTTCCAAACCTGCCCCAAAGTCGGCGGGACACCCAGGGACCCCGAGCAACCAGGAACGTAGCACCGCCTGCTTTGGCACTTTGGCACTAACGACGTGAGGACCGCTAAGAAACGGTGGTCCGGTAATGTTTGCGCCTTGGGGGTAGATCGGCTGTTCCACCCTCAAGCCCGCGCCCCGGACCGCGCTTCCTGCGCGCCGCTTGCCGGACCCGGTGCCTTCAACACTGCGCCGCGCGCCTAGCGCCCCGCCCCCGCATTCCGGGCCCAGCGCCCTCTCCAGACACCGGCTCGTAAGTTATTAATCCCCGGGACTAGAAAGCTATCAATGTTTGCTTTCTCGCTACCGCTTACACAGGGTAAAGAAAGTTATGTAATGCTGCGCGCAAAAACGGCGAAATTTTGGCAAGATCTCTTATTGCGGGGTCCTGTTAACGCATTTTGGATAAAACCAGTTGCTAAATTTAGAAAAATATCCTCTCACACGTAGTGTAGACGGCAAAACGTCTGTCCGGTCGTCTGTCTACCTGTCCGTCCGTCCGTTCATCGATTCGTCAGTGAACAACGCTACCCGCTAAACCGTTCAGCAGATTTTCTCCAAAATTGATATTCCTCAGTCGATCTGGCTGATGTCGATGCCCTTTAAATTTGAAACCCATATTTTAATATTGGAAGTACTTTATATGAAGCCCCTGGGACATTTTCAAATTTTCAAAAAATGGCTCCATCCTTTTTCGGTATTTTCTTTATTTTGGTATTTTACCTACCCACTTTATCATATTTACTTTTCTCTATAACCAAATAATCATTATTTTCTAGATGACACTTCATTTTGTCTATAGTTTTATGTCTAAGCTCCAAACAGTACTACACCATATAAACATTTGACAAACATCATGCTCCGTTTTACATGTATCCGATGCCGTTAGTAAACTGACTTGATTAGATGTATTTTGATTTATTGATCATCAACAACAGTAAACGCTGGTATTGTCGTATGAGAAAGAAGTGTAATCCCTTTTCAAGTACACAATTTTTTACATCAATTATACGCCGTAAGTAATCTGGATAGCTTACATTCCAATCAAATATGCATCTTTAGTTTTTAAATGATTTTACTTGTTGCAACCTCGTTCTTTCCAACCACATAATATATTGGAAATTTTCTGAATTTTCTTCCTCAATGAAGAGGGACTAGTTCTCTCCGCCATGAAATCCATTTTGACGAGCATTTTCTGAATGCAGAAATATAGTCAAATTCACACTACAAAACTTCATTTATCACCAATTTTTGGACAATGAATGTTCGGTCGACAGCTTTGTTATGATCCCCGGTTTTGCATTTCAGTGCTGTAGCATATGTATTTCTAGTAATTCACAAATGGGAAGTCTCAGTTGAGGTCGTGGAAATAAATCCTTTATCTGATTTCCGATTTCTCATACCATTTTTAGAAACGCTTGTGTGATGTTCGGCAGTTTGTGACCGATCGGAACCTACCTGGAGTTGTCTTTACGCGTATATCAGTGCCAAAGTGGATAGTCAGTGTGCCATAAATTTAGAATGTCCTCTCGCCATAGGTCACGCGATGAGACAGTAAACACGACACCACTATTCAAGTGGAGGCGATACACGGGCTGACACGAGAGATTTGTTTGAAGAACGGAATCGCCAAATATGAAATCTGTATTTTTTTCGTTTATGCTTATCTTTTGCCGACGACCCTTAAATTTCAATTATGTATTTCAGTAAGTTTACTCACTTGGTACCAGAAAGAAAGCATCTGTAATTCGTTGTACTTATGTCCGAGGGTTCGAATCCCAACGATTTTTGGCACTGGCTTGTCAGCTAGGTTTATTTCAGCCGCTGTCTGAAGGAGAATTCTAGTGACTGGCTGCTTTGATCGGTCGTTTTCTGTGGTTTCTCGGATGCACAATGTCGCCATATTCCCATCCTCTTCCTTGCCTGTAAAACAACTTTCATCACTACAACACTTAATATTGGAACCCCCGTGTAAATTGTGATGGCTAATTTCCAATTGTCTTCCATATTCCCATTCATTTCGAGAATGATATAAAAGATCGTTAAATTAAACTATAACATTATATTAGAGAACTTTTATGTTGGAAGCTCATGCGTCAACTAATAAACCTCCCTGATAACCTCCTTGTAATTTCGTTGGAATGAGGAATATAGTTAGTGTGTTACGAAGTGGAGGATTTCAACGCTTTGTGTAATAAACTTGCAACGCTTACATTTAAAGGGCAAGGAGACGATGCAGATGCTTCCATAAAAGCCGGATCGCGTGATCCATTCTCGTTGCCGGTCAAGCTAGGTCACCCCATGACAACGTGCACTTTAGAGCGATTGGAAATGCAAGCATGAACACGAGCATGCCGCGTGTGCTCAAGCTACTGGCTCAAACCCAGAAGGAGCGGCAGTTGATTACATTTATTTAATCTATTTGGCGTGAAGAAAAATAAAAACTGTATTAACGTACGGGAAGTATATTCTGTGCACGTTTTCTTGAACCTCAGAATCTATATCTCACTTCTACTACACTCTGTTGAATAACGAGTTTAGGTATCAATAAGCGTGTTTAGTAACATTTGAAAACTAGAAATGATCGCCCCCCGAATAATAGAAAACGTATTTATATCAGCAAAGAAAATACAAATTTGATTTTAAAATATAACGTCCTTCCTGGTCCTCCTCCTCTCACAACTAACAAAACATCTGAAATAATCCTAACTAAATTAATTGAAGAAGGGACTCAAAAAAGACCTATTGGGTCGAAATATAAAACAGTCTGCATTCAGATGGAACCATTTATTTTCTGACATTTCATCAAAATGAATTTGCCATCTTGAGAATAAGCTGAAATCGATACAGTATTTTTTGTTTGCAAGTATTAATATTTTTTATAATTTTATAGTATTAATTTCAGATTCTGTGAAGGCTTTAAATTGATTTTGACGACACCTGAGCAAATAAGCGTTTCCGTCGGAAAGTCGAACAAAGGCTTTCATTGGTCCATTCGTAAATTAATCGATTTGAGATCAATCAGTAGCTTGGATAATGCCCGGGGAAAATGGAGTCTTCCGACAATATCCGCCCTTATTATATTCCGCAATTAGATATTAGATATTTAGATATTTATTTAGTCAAAAAAAGTTAAAACCGTATGTGACGTATGGGGGAGAAAATCATCTGTACACGCTTTCTTGAGTTTCAGAATCCCTTCCCAACGATTTAACTATTAATAGTTGAAGGATGAAATTTATTTTAAAAAATTAAAAAAAGCGCGAGATTAACGTTTCAAAAAACTAGACATTTTCGTTATAGAAAACTTATATGTAACGGTAAAGGAATTGCACACTTGATTTTTCCGCATTGCTAACAAAATAGTAACTCACCCTAAGCTCTGCGACCACAACAAGCGAAAAGATAGCTCAAAAAACGTGCGCATTGCCGAGCAACGATGCGACGAAGTGACGTATAAATACTATCGCATGTTAGTTAATTACGCTATGCTACAATATTTCAAAAAAGTTGTTTTTGGTTTGACAATATTGATTTCTGTTTAATTGATTGGCAATTGTGTAAAAAGTAGTATTTATACCCCTGAAACTATTCTTTTGTGTCCGTCGCAATGATATTTACGTAACTGGCTACTTTTTTTCTATTCTTTTGGTATCAATTTTTCAATATTTTTTTCTAGTCGAAAAGTCTTAAGGTAATTTGAATACAAATTACCGCCTGTCTCGTAAGTCTGATACTAATATTACCAAAGCACACTAGCATAGACGATGTTGGCCGAAACGTACTGAGATCACTGTGGTAAATCACACTGTGGTAACATTTTGAACGTCACTACCGGGGAGTCTATTAAGAACACATGACGGAGGACTATATTTGGGGACTTATTCGTG